>JACEIK010008239.1:0-15221 GCA_018107945.1 Datura stramonium
ACATGAACTGGAATGAAGCTGCCAAGTTAAGACTTAACCAGCTTAATGAGTTGGATGAATTCTGACTTAAGGCTTATGAGAGTGCAGCCATCTATAAAGAGAGAATGAAGATCTACCAGGATAAAAAGATTGCAAGAAGGGAGTTCAACCTAGGTGATTTGGTCCTACTTCTTAATTCAAGACTTCGGTTGCACCCTGGGAAGTTGAAATCTAGATGGATGGGACCTTAAAAAGTAGTAAAAGTTTCTCCTTATGGTGTGCTGAAGCTTGAGAATAGAGAAGGAAAAAGATTTAAAGTAAATGGGCAAAGAATAAAAGAGTATCTGGGAGATGAGGAAGAATTAAAACAAATAGAGGAAGTATACCTTGATGATGCTTGAGGAGTCACAAAAGTCACTCCTGCCGCGACGTTAAATCAGGCGTTGCATGGGAGGCAACCCATGGAAGGTGAAGTCTGAGTAGCCAAGGTATGTTCTCTTCCCTATGATCTTCTAGATGGTTCTTCTGGGACGAAGCTAACTTTTCAAAAAAGGGGAGGGGGTGTACTTGCATTTTTCGAATTTTTGGCTCGTGTGAGAATTTTTCTTGTCGTGTTTCTTTTCCCTCAGACATGGTATCTAGTAGAACCAGCATGTGTAGGATTTTTATTTTTAGTTTGTGATTTTTGTTTAATTAGAAAGTAACTTAGGAGTACTTTGCCAATAAAAATGCACTAGTTTTGGTTTTTGAAAAAATTGACCCAGTTAAAAATTTTCTGATGCATTAGCTCTGTATTTGTGACAACATGCATGATTGCTGTGGATCTTTGGATGTCATTTAGTTTGTGAACATGAGTAGTTTTGTTAAGCCATGTATAAACCAGAAAGGTGAGGTGAAAATAGTTCATGTACCATGTGTGAGTGAGGTATATTAGTTAGTTCGTTATTGTGTTGTAGATCTAGAACTTGCCCGGTTGGTCTCTGCACAGGCTAAGGATGTTGGTTAGGATATGATCATAGGCCATTTTTTATTTAGCTCACTTTTATCCTATATTTCCCTACCAAAGTTGCATGAATCCCTTGATCTCAAGTTTGAGCCTTAATAGACCATGATTTCTTTGATTTACCGATTAATCGTACCTATTTTTTGTAATGAACCTATTTTGGCCCTGGTCCTTCCTTGGATATTGTGAACCTCAACATAAGCAAAATGCTTAAGTTGAGGGTGGCTAGAGTAGGGATTCATAAAAGGTGAGAATGGAAGAAAGGAAAAGAAAAGAGAAGAAAGAAATGGTGAAAAATAAGGTGTAGTGAGATGAAATGAAAAGGATGAAAAATGTTGTAAATATTGAGAAATAAAGCTCAAAGAAATTTTGAAAAATGTTGAAAAAAGTTGAAAACTCACCACACCCATGCAAATGTGCATAAAAAGGGGAAAAAGGAATGAAAGAATAAAAGGGTGAATTAGGTGAATGGTGTAGTCAATGTATGTAGTGCCAAGGAAGGAATAGTCACTTATAAAATCTTCCATCTTTACAATGTCCAGCCCTGAGCCTACATTACAAGCCATTTCAAGTCCTATAGTGATCCTAACTTGACCATCTAAAAAACCAAAGCAGAGAAAATAAGGGCAAGCCTATGGTATCTAACACATAATACTTGTAACTTCTTTGTGAGAGTGAGTGCCTTACTTGCTTACTCCCATATCATGTTTGACATTTCACATCTAAGTGGGGACTTCATTTGTGTGAGGGTACATGGATTGTGTTTGCTTTTACCGCATCTCGGGAGAATCGATGATTGCATCAAAGATGCAGTGCTATAGTACATCTGAGACTTCTTAATTGGCTAGTTGTAAATAGCCCCAGGGCTATGGAACAAAGGATTATCTCAGACCAAGAGCCCTTTTGCATCATATCTAAGGGATTCCTCGGTTCGGGCCGAAGAAGCAATGTCGCTCGATCATTATCAAATTGACTATCTTTAATAAAAATCTTATGATAATAATGAATTTTGTGAACTCTTTTGGTGTGATGCCTCTTGTGGTAAGGTCATTTGAATGAGTCTCATGCATCTTTGCTTGTCTAGAACTCGCCCTAAGTGTAACTCAAGGAGAAATCTTAGATGTAGCTACACTTAGAACATGATTTTAAGCTATCTATTGTTAGTCATTTCATCCAAAATGACCTTTTCCCTGGCGCAGCTGGGCCATCCTGGACTTGAACCAGAGACCTCGCCCGTGAAGTAAATCATCGCACCTACGGTCCAACCAATTGGGAGAGAATCANGGCGCAGCTGGGCCATCCTGGACTTGAACCAGAGACCTCGCCCGTGAAGTAAATCATCGCACCTACGGTCCAACCAATTGGGAGAGAATCAATAGATTCTCTAGCCAACTTTAAGCCTTTGCACTATTTATTCTTGGAACCCACATTACAAGCCCAATGTTCCTTTGTAATCCTCTTCTTTGGCACCCATCCTCCCTAATTTCTAATGATGAATGAATGAAAATAATGGGGGCTTGAAGCCCATTACATAGGGAGATATAAGAAAATCTTGAGTATTGGCTGTAGTATCTCAAGACTATTTTCTAGTTGAGCATCGTTTTTAGTTTTTCTTCTCTCTGCCTGAGCACATACAAAAGTCTTAAGTTGAGGGTGTTGATGTGTTTTGTATTTACAACACTTTCGACCCTCAAAACTAAGAAAATAGCATGAACTTAGGTGTGTTTATGTGGATATAAGATACTTTTCCTTTGATTGCAGGACGAATTGATGTTGGACCTAAAAATGGCAAAAGAAAGACTGAAAGATGAAAAATAGGCTTAATGTGCAAACCGTAGTATGAGCCGTAGGAAGGACATATGAGTCGTACTGAAGGCCATTAAAAGTTGCAGAAGGCTTAAGGTGCAAAGAGGCAATGTATGAGTCTCAGTATGAATCATACAAGCTGGTATGAGTTGTGATGAAGAAATCGTGACAAAATTCAGAAAAGTTGCATAAAGTGCTCACTCCTGCTACGGAAGGAATGTACGACCCGTGGGAAAAAGGTACGAGTTATACCATGTCGGTTGTATTGAACTTCAGAAGAATTCCAAAGTTTCAAAATTTAACTACGGGAGCTCAGTATGGGTCGTATCAAGGAGGTACGAATCGTACCTGGATCCAACATGTATCGAAATCCATTCATCAATGCAAGGCACGATAGGAAGCTCCGAGTCGTAGGAAGATGCTACGGGTTGTAACTACGCTCGTGACGACTGCGACACCAGATATGAAAATTCATCCAGTTAGTTTAGGAAAAGGATTCTTGTGTTTTTATAAATAAGTTTTTAGGTTTTATTTTTCTGTAGACAATCAGATAACGATAGATAAGCGACGCTAGTAAGGGAAAGAGAGGATTGAGTTGATTGAACTTGTGATCAACCTTTTCTTGAAATCCTCTTGTTTTTGGCACTTGTTTTTCAAGATTTTACGGAGTAATTGAAGGAATGTTTTTCTCAATCATTATTGTAAGTATTGATTTTTATTCTTAATCATGAATGAAAATCACAACCTTGCAACTATGAGAGGCTAAAACCTCCATAGGTAGGGTTGTGGGAACCATGGTGAATTAACAAGCTAGGGTTACACAAACTAATCTTAAAACCAATACAAACACTTATATTGTATTCTCTTCATCTTTAACGATTCTTAACGGTGCGCGATGTTAGGAAGTGCGTGAATTCTTTACTTTCTTTGGACGAAGAGGTAGAGATTAGGAAAAGAGAAGTACAACAGAGCCTTGATTTTGATAATCATTGTATTAACTTGAGTGTGGTCGTAGGATAGTTAAATCTGGAACTTAGTGATAATGGATAGTTTGAAACCGCTCATAAGACTTGGTCGAGTAATTGAGTATACTCATTCAATAGGGATTGGTCGGTCTTTTGAATGAACCTAAGTTATCAGTTCTATAAGTAAGTATTGGTGATAATAACTAGTGTGTACCTAAAGCAGTTATGAACCCATGGGGAACACAAACCCTAGTTATCTTTTCATGTTAACGTAACATCAGAATTTTGATATTTTATTTTATTATTGATTTTCTTTAGAATCCCCCTATTTTGAAGTAACTACCTTACCATTTCCGTTACCGGCTATAATCCTGTCTCCCTATTCCCTGTGGGATCGACCCCAACCTCTAGCTGGGTTCTTTATTGACAACGTTCGCTTCTCACTTTAGTAAAAGGTGTGGTTTGAGTGTTATTAGTGACCTTGTTCAACTAACGGTATTTAATGCAATGCATATTCGTAGTGTACCATCCTTTTCATGCACAAATAGAATTGGGGAACCCTATAAGAGATGTCTGGTCTGATGAAACCTTTGTCTAAAAGGTCTTTAAGCTATGCCTTCGTCTCTTGAATCTCATATAGAGCTATTTGTAAGGAGGAATTGAGATTGGCTGGGAATCTAGAAGAAGATCTATTTCGAAATTAATTTCCCGCTCAGGAGGGACTCCAGGAAGATCTACGAAAAATAAATCTAGGAGTTCATTCACAAGTGGAATTGTCTATAGAGTTGGGGTTTTGAAACTAGAATCCCTGACCCAAACTACATGATAGATGTATAACTTCAAAATCATTTTTCCAACATTAAGGTAACAGATAAACTAACCCTTAAGCGCTGAAGTACTACCCTTTAACTCTAGGAATTGTTTGTTAGGAAACTTCAACTAACGACTCTAGTTCTACAGTCAAATGAGGCATAGAAAGAGTGTAACCAGTCTATACCAAGAATGAGGTCAAAATCTACCATATCTAACTCTACTAGATCAATTGTGGTGACTTTATGTAAAATTGTGACCAGACAGTTTCTGTATACCCTACTGGTTAAAACTAACTCAACTCTAGGAGTGGAGACTGAAAGGATTTTGAGAGAACTTCTAGACTAATATCAAACTGAACTGCAATAAAAGGAGTCACAAAAGAAAGTGTGGCTCTTAGATCTAATAAAACATGGACATTAATATGGAAGAGACATAATGTACCAGTAACTATGTTAGGTGAGTTATCTTGGTCCTGACGTGATGATAGAGCATAAAAGTTGTTTTAGCGCTAACCACCACCTGTACCTAAAGTAGTACCCTACTAAGTTGGGCGGCTTTTCGGAGCTGGTGAAGTAGTGGACTAGGCCTTCCCACGTTTGGCTGATGGGAAATCCTTGAACCTGTGACCCTGCTAACCACAACCAAAGAAAGCCTCCTTGCCCAGATAGTTGATAACGCTCAAATTACACCCCTAAAGAAGTATAACGCGGATGATTTCAATAAAAAACACAACTAAGGTTTGGATTGATCCCACAAGGAATATGGTCAAGATAAAGACTAATGCAAGTATTCACACTTTTAATTTAATTACCTATTCTACAATCTCATCCTCCTCATCTACATCCATCTCCTTCTGTTTTCCCATCTCAACTACAAATAGCATAGGAAATTCAACTGTAGTTTGTCCACTCCTAGTCATCACAACCATGCAGTGTTTGTCATTCTTTAGATTTTATACTGTATTGCTAGAAAGTGTACCCTTCTGTCTCTTGTTTAGGGATGCAGACATTTGACCCAACTGTTTCTCAATCTGTTTGATCGCTGTGGCATGAAACTCCACTTTCTACCTCATTCGAGAGTTATCTAATCGGATGTCCTTTAAATGTTCATCGATTTATTTTTCCTCTTTCAATTGCTCAGCCATCATACTCTCCAACATTGAGGGTCCAACATCCCCCTTACTAGCCTTTGGAGGAATATAAAGTCTGGTGCGATCATTTTGATATCCATCATTCTTCCTCCAATCACCTTTCAAGTCTCGTCCTCTGCTCCTATCCCTATATCTAGCCCTATTATAGTTTTCCCTGTATTAGTTCTAACATTGGTTTCAAGAGCCTTCTTTCCAAGTATCTTGACTAGACTATTGGGTGTTAGCCTGAAAATCCAGCACCTGATTATCCAAGAAATTTTCCTCTCCTCTATATTAGAGTGCTCAAACCCATATTCCTGATCTTGTGCTCCCACTGTATTTAACTTCTGCACTTCAGACCCTATGATATATTTCGTGAGAAAGTCTATAGATGTTCTCATATGAGCTAATTCATGATCAAGCTCCTCCTCCTTCCTACGCTGCTCTACAGTCATCCCAATAGCATATGTACTTGTAGCTATCTCAGCCTTTCTAGTATGCCAGGCTCTGTTTGTCTTAGTCACTAGGTCTAGTATGGTTGTTGCTTCCTCCCACGAGTGACTCATTAGTTCTTCACCTACCACTATACACTATATCTTCCATATCCTTGGTGTTATTATTCAGAGACCTAGAGAATATCTCCAGCAAGCTCTCATTAGGAATCATGCGATTCAGGAACTTAGTCCACCTCTTCTTAAACCTCAGCCATGTTTCATAAAATGCCTCCATCTTGAGCTGTCAGAAATTATAGATCTCATCCTTCAGTTGCAGCATCCTAGAAGGTGGAAATAACCTATATAGAAAGGAAAGTTTAAGCTCCCTCCAGTTGGTGATAGCGTTGTTTAGCAACTCTAACAACCATAAAGTAGCTTCACCAGCTAGAGAGAACGGAAACAGCCTCGGGCTGATTGCATCCTGGCTCACTCCTAGCAACTTGTAAGCCTTGTAGATCCCTATGAAATTCATCAGGTGAAGATTTTCATAATTAGCTTCATTACCACTAAGCACTCCCTTCATGTCAACATTGTCAACCTCTTCCTGGGAATCATTTGCCTTGTTCCTCCTTCTGTTATGGCTAGTGTTGTCAACCTCATCCTAGGCATCATCTGCCTCTTGAAGAGAAGCTTGTGGGGCTAACTCAGCCTGATGGACCTCATTAGCTCGATGAGCTTCAGCCGCCAACGTAGCCTCCATCTATTCTGGGTCTCCAAATTGACCATTCTTCGCAGTGTTCTTTCAAGCTCTTGGTTAATTGGGACTAGAGGGTTTCCGTTACTCCACATACTTAG
This sequence comes from Datura stramonium, assembly GCA_018107945.1. Classification (NCBI taxonomy): domain Eukaryota; kingdom Viridiplantae; phylum Streptophyta; class Magnoliopsida; order Solanales; family Solanaceae; genus Datura; species Datura stramonium. The sequence goes on from JACEIK010008239.1 coordinate 6,985, forward strand.
CATTCACCAGGCTCTAACCTATGTAAAAACAAAAATAAAAGTAAACGTAAATGAGGAAATAATTACTAAGAGTTAAATAAAAGCAATTAATCTAATCCTAAGTTGTATTACTCGACACTGACACCATTTTCTATAATGCTCAACTTACACCCTTGAAGATGTACAATGCGGACATTGTTAATAACAAACCCTACTAAGGTTGGGGTCGATCCCATAGGGAATATGGTCAAGATACATACTAGTGCTAGTATAGTTAAATTATTTCCTAAGAGGGGAGTTTTAAATCAAGTAATAATATTGTGAACTAGAGTTGTGATCAATAGTTATGCAATTAACTAGGAAAGTGGTCCCCATGGCTTTCTAACTAGGTTAGATTGTTACACTCGTGATCTATCCCAACACATAGCCTATAGAACTAATATATTATGTTCATCTAAATGACTTATTTGTCCCTACTACATGACTCTACTCACTCACCCAGTTAGGTCTCAAGAGCGATTTCACTTTAACCTTTATCAAGGGTTCCAAACTAACTCTCCCGCAACCGCAGGTCAAGCTATCTCATGAAACTCAATCTCAATGCTTTGTTATTTTTTTCTTTTCCTAATCTCTACTTCTTTAATTTCAAGCAATAAGAGAATTCAGGTTAGTCCTAATGTAGATCACCATTAAGAAACATTAAGCATAAAAAAGAATAAGACAAGCATTAGTATTGGTTTAGAATCACTTTGTGTTAACCCTAGTTTGTTATTCCACCATTGTTCCCACAACACTAGTTATTGAGGGTTTAGCTATTCATGATTGCAAGAATAAAATCAGATTTCATGGAAGAAAACATAATTAGATACTTATAATATTAATAGAAGAAAAACCCAAGAATCAATTGTACAATCAACTTGTCAAAAATCGAGAATAATGATGAACTCTGTTAGAGTATTTGAGTATTTTCTCTCCAAGAAGTTAGGAAACACAAAAACTATGATTACAATTTAAAAGTATTGGATTCTAATAAGGAAAATAACCTAAAAGTATTCATACAATTAATGAAATTCTTTCCTAATTTAATAGAGATTCTGCTGCCGAGTCGTCCCATGAATCGTAGCATGATACTATGAGTCGTAGGAAGCTTTTGTAATACCAGTCTACAACTTCTTCTTCTTAGGTACTGGAGGTTGGTATGACTCGTACAATGATAATATGATACAAAAGAGTTTATCATGCCTTGAACTTCTGAAACTTGGCATCTTTGATATTTGTCATGACCCGAGTTGAGACCCCGGATCGGGACATGAAACCTAGAAACACGAATGGTTCCAAGTCAACCCATGGAATCAACATAGAGTCTAAAGAGAATACATGAATATAAAATTTATAAACTAATCAAGAATAAATGGAAGTCTGAATACATATCGATCAAAACAGGGTCAACATGGACAAAGCTTAAATTCCACATATTGTTTTATAAGCCTATAATATGTTTGAAGATCTGATGGGACAACATCCCAACTAGCTTACTAAAGTCTAAAAGATGAAATAACAACATCAAATACTAAGATGAAGGTCCAAAGAAAATTAGGACTCACCATAGAGGGAACTAGACTAAGCTGCGGGAAAACTAGCTAGCGGAGGAACTGAGTCTGATCGTCTGAACCTGTATCATGAAATGATACAACATAGAGTATGCGATCAGTACTTGGAATTTTTATACCTCAAAAGATCAAAGATCAGACCCGGGATTTGAAATGGAGAAAACAAAATTTTCTGCTCCAGGTCACAAAACGAGTTGTCCTATGACCCGTCAGGTTGACCACGAGTCGTTAAGTGACTCATGGTGAAGAGTTTGAATTGAGTTGGAACTTACAGTTTTGAGTCCCCACAGACATGACCATGATTCAATCGTGGTCAAGGGCTAATGAAATGTGAAGGTTGAGTTAGAAGTATTCCCTACGAATGGACACAATGAGTCGTGGTCATTAGATGATTAAAGAGTTGAGATTTTTGGCCAGTGGTGGTAACGACTGGTGACCACGAGTCATGATCACTAGTAATGGGTCGTTATGTCCCTCGTGGGGATCCCTTGAGGAAAAGTGGTAGTGGACTTCACGACTGCAGACGACAACTCATTTCCTTTGTAACGACTCATCAAGTACCTCGTGGGGACTAGCAGTCAGTTATTTTCTGCAAATTTAGTAAGGGCTTATCCATAATAACTATGATCCTAAGGCGTAAACTATGTTGTTTTAAGCTATGAATGGTGAAGTTTAAGAGGGTTAAGTTCATTCTAGGCTATTCTTATTCATGCATGCATGAGTAAAGATCTAGAGAGGTAATCAGGCTCAATTTCCTTTAAGTTTCATCAATTTTTCCTTGGGTAATCAGAGAAGTTGTAGAATCAGATCCTCTCAGGCATGTAAGTCTATGAATGGGTGAATTTCTTCACACCCATTCCCAATCCCTCTCTGATTCATGAAAATCTATATGTTTATCCATTGGGTTTTTAACCCAATGCATGAATGTTTCCTAATTTCTACATGAGTGTGAACTACGCATGTTTCTATTATCAAATTATGATTCATGGGAAAGTTTTACAATGTTTTCAATTATCAATCACGTATTCAAGTTTTTAAAATTATAATGCCCATCCAAGAGAAGTTCATAAAAGTTGAGATTTATGATGAATGTTCAAGTATGACGAGATATTATTGATGAAAAGAATGTTTTAAACTTACCCATGTATGTGATCATGTTTTCAAGTGAATCAAGTATCCCCAAGAATGTTAAGTGATAACGCTCAAACCACACCTCCTTATGAAGTATGAAGCGGATGTTGTCAATAAATTACCCAACTAGAGGTTGGGGTCGATCCCACATAGAATATGGAAGGATGTAGAAGAACGCTAGTTCTTAAGCTTTTTAGTTAATTATTTTCTAAGAGGGGGGAATTTGTAAAAGTAATAAATAACAATGTTGAGAAATTGTTTGTTGTTTCCAAATTACTGCAACTAACTACGGTAAGTGTTCCCCATGACTTCATAACTACAAGGCATTTTATACTAGTGATCTATTTCGGTGCTTAGCATGCAATATCGGTAAGTTAATTTCACCTAAAGAAAGTATCCCCGATCTTTCCGAACCGAATGATGTATGAAGAAAGCAGAGNTGACTTCATAACTACAAGGCATTTTATACTAGTGATCTATTTCGGTGCTTAGCATGCAATATCGGTAAGTTAATTTCACCTAAATGGTTGGTCCCCTATTTATATGTTTATCACCACGCAACTTGATCCGTCTACGGGTGTACGCTTTACAAACCCTTACCCTTGATGTCGGATTAGCTATTCCCAAACAAGGTCAAGCTATTAGATGAGGGTTTATAGCCTCAAATCTCCATTGTTAATCCCTTTTCCCTTTCATTACCTCCTTGATTCGGTAAGTAAGAATAAGGAAAGTTTTAACGTTCGAAACCGTTAAGAAATAATTAAAACGAAGGAAAAAAATACATGCATAAACTCCGTTCAAGAATCACTAAGTATTTTCCCTATGTTTGTTATTTCTTCATGGTTCCCAAAATCCTAGTTGTGGAGGTTTTAGACTTTCATAATTATAAGTAAATTCATAGAATTCATAGAAAAAAGCTCAAGATAATACTTACAATGATGATAGGATGAAACTTCACTTGAATAAAGCAAAAATAAGGAAGAACAATTCAACAAGTATCTAGAATCGTTTTGTAAGAATAAAACCTTATAATCATATTACGCACACTAATCCTCAAACTTGTTGTTTCTCCCCTTCCCTATTACAAAAAAATAAAAGGGTATTTATAATAGTAGTTTTATGCCTTCCTTTTTTCCTTAATGGATTTGATTTAGGATTTGTAGCTCATTTTCCTAGCTAAAAAAGGAATCCAAGTCGACAGTGGCAACGGGCCAGGTAAAGAATCATTAGGCTTCAACTCGTTAGGTGCACTGTTTCTTCTCAATAAAACTCGATCTCTTCTCCTGACTATAGGAATGAGTCGTCCATTGAGACAATGACTCGTTACCTGGCTAGCAGTTTGCACTTTGTTCTATTTTGTTCAATTCATTCCAAAAGCCTCAAATATACCCAAATCTATTATTTTTAGCCCTGAAAGCATCTAATCATATGCATTAGCTAATTTTACAAATATATAACATAAACAAATGCAAACACACATAATTTGTCCTCAAAACATAGTAAAGCATGGGCAGAATTATGTCTACAAATTGCGTAGGTACGCCCTTCATCAACACCCCACACTTAAACTATTGTTCGTCCTCGAAAAATTTACTACTTCCCTTTTCTCATTTAAGCACAAAATTCATCCTACGAATAGGTCTACTTGCACTTAGGATCATGAGACAAATCAATGAAGTTAAAACAATTCACTCAGATGCATATAGGATCAACATTAAGATGTCAAAGTTCGAAATCACTTAGCTTTTGAAAACTAACTCATAAAGACATATTTGGGCCAACATGAATCATATGTAATTTAGAAATCAAGATAAACCAAAGTCTTACCAATGTGCCCCTCACAATTTGGAGAGATTCCCTTTCACACACAAGATATAAGTCAATAAAAACTTAGGCATAAATGAAATAATTTCTGCTCACTCTCCCAAAGAACTCAACATGCATGCAAAAGACGACCCATAGGCTTGCCCTTAGTGTAATACTCCACTAATATAGAGTTTTGATTCAAGGATCAATTAGGACTTAAATTTGGTTGTAATGTAGGCTAAGGGACGGGTAGGAACGATTTGGGCCAAGATAGTGACTAACCTCCCTAAGCACTTTAATACTTCACAATACTTTAATTTTTTTAGCACTTCCTTCAATTTTCAAATTTTCTCGTTATACCTCCTTTTATTTTTCAATTTTTAACTTAGGTTACTAGTGGGGATTTTTCTTTTAATCATTGAACTCATTCACACATTTTTTTTCATCTTCAATTCTTTCAAAGCTCTTTCTTTTTTTTTGTTTTCCCACTAAAAATCACCCTCCTTGTTTAGCAAAATTTCACCTTTTTCTTTTCTTCTAATTCACCACACTTTTTAGACTTTCCCTTAACTTTTCCAATTAAACTCCTTTCCTACAAAAAATTTTCATTAAAGTTCTCTAGGAGTCATTTGGATCAAATACAAGCCAATAGTACAAAAAGGGATTTAAGCTTGTAATATGGCTATAAAAAAAATAGCTAAGGCTCAAACATAGCTAACTAGGATAATTACAATCAAGGTAGGTAAAATAGGATATAAATAAGGCTACCAAAGAAATGCCTATATCACTTCCTAAATCCATCATTCTTATTTCGCTTTGCACACACACCGTACAAGTTCTAGACATCAATTTAGAAGCATGGAGTATATCAAAAATAGTTCCTCACACATTGGCACAAGATGATTTAACAATGAAAATCAAGATCACATAAACACATATATACATATTGCATGCATAAAATAATTAAGACCATTATTTTCATTTCAAGCCCAAGAGTCAATTTCCAAAAGACGAGGTGTTTCTTCCCTTTTCATGCATTTTTGAGTGAATTAAATAAAGTCCCAATGATACCTAGAGTGAAGCACCTAGAATTCATAGGTTCCAAGTTTTTGTTCCTTTTAAGACCATCGTCATCCATTCATCATCGGGAAAAATCATGACTCAATGAATAAAAATAAAAAAAATAAAAAAAATTTAGGCTCTCTAATCGGTTTTAAGGGACTATCCACCGGAAAAATACTGAAAACAAAAATCGGAGGAGCCCAAAATAAAATAAAACTAAAAAAAATACTAAAAACCAACAAGCATGCATGTCAAATCATAAATCTCAAAAAAACTAAGCCTACCATGTGCAAATTTAGCAATTAAGTCATGCATGGTAATATGAAGTTCACATCTCCCACCCCACACTTAATTGGTTACACTATCCCTAGTGCTAAAATAAATAAGCATAAAGTAATAGAGTGGAAGAAGAACTTCCTGGGCCTCTACTCCTTTTGTTCAATATTTAAGCTCAATCTTTATTGAAAATTATGACCTATCACCTGCACACTTGAACAAACACGTAAAAACGAACAAAAACTTTATCTTGGGTTGCGTCCCAAGTAGCGCCTGGTTTAACGTCGGGGCATGACACAGGTATCTTGATTACTCAGACTTCATCAAGATACCTGTTGAGACCGTGATCACATCTTGGCCGCTTTGTTTACCACACCACCTTGTGACACGTCAGAAAATAAAAGAAAAACAAAAAAAAATAGGAAATAAAGACTAAAAGTTAAATACATGCAATTAATCTAATCCTAAACCCTATTCCCTCGCAAAGGCGCCACTTTTTGATAATGCTCAAACCACACCTCTTTATGAAGTATGAAGCAGATGTTGTCAATAAAGAACCCAACTAGAGGTTGGGGTCGATCCTACAGAGAATATAGAAGGATGTAGAAGAACGCTAGTGCTTAAGATTTTTAGTTAATTATTTCCTAAGAAGGGGGAATTTGTAAAAGTAATAAATAACAATGTTGAGAAATTATTTGTTGTTTTCAAATTATTACAACTAACTAGGGTAAGTGTTTCCCATGACTTCATAACCACACGGTGTTTTATACTAGTGATCTATTTCGGTGCTTAGCATGCAATATCGGTAAGTTAATTTCACCTAAATGGTTGGTCCCCTATTTAGATGTTTATCACCATGCAACTTGGTTCGTCTACGACTGTATGCTTTACTAACCGTTACCCTTGATATCGAATTAGCTATTCCCGGACAAGGTCAAGCTATTAGATGAGGATTGATAGCCTCAAATCTCCGTTGTTAATCCCTTTTCCCATTCATTACCTCCTTGATCCGGTAAGTAAGAATAAGGCAAGTTCTAACATTTACAACCGTTAAGAAATAAATAAAACGAAGGGAAAAACAATACATGCATAAACTCTGTTTAAGAATTACTAAGTATTTTCCCTATGTTTGTTAATTCGTCATAGTTCCCACAACCCTAGTTGTGGAGGTTTTAGTCTTTCATTATTATAAGTAAATTCATAGCATTCATAGAAAAACCTCAAAATAATACTTATACTGATGCTAGGAAGAAACTACACTTGAATAATGCAAAAATAAGGAAGAACAATTCAACAAGTATCTCAAATCGTTTTGTAAAAATAAAACCTTAAAATTGAATTTCTCACACTAATCCTCAAACTTGTTGTTTATCCCTTCCTCTATTACAAAGAAATAAAAGGGTATTTATAATAGTAGTTTTATTCCTTATTTTATTCCTTCATGGATTTGATTTGTGATTTGTAGCTCATTTTCTTAGCTAAAAATGGAATCCAAGTCGGTAGTGGAAACATGCCAGGTAATGAATCATTAGATGCACTGTTTCTTCTCAATAAAACTCGATCTCTTCCCACGACTCCAGGAACGAGTCATCCATTAAGACGATGACTCGTTATGGCTAGCAGTCCGCACTTTATTCCATTTTCTTCAAGTTCATTCCAAAAGCCTCAAATATACCCAAATCTATCATTTTTAGCCTGAAAGCCTCTAATCATGTGTGTTAGCTATTTTCACAAATATATAACATAAACACATGAAAACACACATAGTTTGTCCTCAAAACATAGTAAAGCATGGGCAGAATTATGTCTACGAAGTGAGTAGGTATGCCCTTCATCATTAAGTATTAGGCAAGCCCATATTTTCAAGTATGATATATGATTTCAAGTTAATTAGCTTACCACATGGTTTTGGAGTTAAGAATCCTAATTATGATCAGCTTGTGGTATGGTTTGAGCCAAGGCTCATCATGTATGATTTAGGATTTTATATGCATATGATTATTAAGCTTCGTCAATAGACGATGGTTAGCTTCATTGAAAAATGATGGAGAGCATATGCATATTTTTGGGAGTAATGTCTAGCACCGAGTAGGCTAAGGGTCAGTCAAACCTATGTCTCAGAACTACGCGCCAACATAGGTATGATTAGATTATTTTGGGACTTCCTATATGAGCTTTCCCCTTCCCCAAGGGGCCTTCAGCTCTATGTCGATATCATGGTAGTGTCTTTGGCCGTGTCAAGGCTTTAGACGGCTCTGCCCACTTGAGTGTGATGGTATGGACCATGTAAGCTCTATCGTGGTAATGTCGGTTACATGACGAGTCTCCCATTGTTCCTCATGATTTCAGTTATGAATGTTTATAATTCATGAT
>JACEIK010008239.1:15229-60936 GCA_018107945.1 Datura stramonium
ATATATGTTCTAAAACAGGTTTGACCCAATGTATTGTTTTACTTATGATTATCATATTTCAGCTTTTGGTCATTCGATTCAGTTATGATGTTCAATTATGATAAGATCATGATTTTAGAAATAGCATGCAAGCCCTACTCTTAGATTCTTATCTTGATTATGTTTTATATTATGCATGTTTTAAGTGATTTTTACTTAATTAAGTGGTTTTACTTACCTTGCATATTTGGTACATTCAACGTACTGACTGCATACTCTATGCTATATCATTTCATGATACAGACTCCGATCTTCAACCTCAACCCCATCATTGGCCAGCACCCGGAGTTAGCATTCAGCTACATTGGTGAGTCTTCATCTCCCGAGGATCTTTCGTTATCAGTTATCCTTGCAATTTCAGCTTTCAGACTTATCGGGTTAGTTGGGGTATTGTCCCATCAACCCATCAGATACATTGGAGGCTATTAGAATGTATGTAGTAATCAGTTTGTCATGTACGAAGTGAATTCCGGTTCTGATGTTATGATATGATTATACTTCCTCTATGTTTATTATGTTAAATCTTTCGCTTTATTTGATGGAGTTAGATGTATTTTCATGACATGGTTTGTCTTGGAGTCTCTCGGGGCTCCTTGTCCCATGTCTCAATCTAGGCCTATGTTCGGGTCGTGACAAATATGGTATCAGAGCAATAAGATAGACTTGTCCTAGGGTGTCTTGAAGCCGTGTTAAGTAAAGTCTTTTTCATGGGTGTGAAGCATCCTACACTTATGAAGAAGAGGCTACGAGACGTTTAGGAAATGTTCTCTTCTTTCATGATCTATGTCATGTGGTGAAATGTTTCTGTATCCTTCTAATTCACGCTATTCGCTTTTGTAGAATCATGCCTGCCCACAAAGTAAACAACAGAAGAAATGGAAATGGAAATGGCCACGAGGATGGCAATGGGGACGGGCACAAATAAGCTGCACTATCCCCTGAGCACCATGCACCAAAACTGGTTGCCCATGCCGAATTAAGGCCAGCTATTCAGATGCTAGCACAGGCCTTGATCGATCAGGTCAACCAGCAGGCAGTAGTACATGTCCCACAGAATGGGAATGCGGTGCTAGCATGAGTCAAAGATTTCCTAAGGATGAATCCACCAGAGTTTCTTGGGTCAAAGGTGGATGAGGATCCACATAAGTTTATTGATGAGATTTTGAAGATCACCTAGGTCATAGGGGTGAATGGAGAAGAGTGTGCTGATTTGGCTTCATACCAATTGAATGGGTCGCACCCATTTGTTTTAAATAATGGAAGGATAGTAGGGCAGTCGGAGTAGGCCCTATCGGTTGGAATGAGTTTCATGTCGCGTTCCTAGATAGGTTCTTCCATTGGGAAATGAGGGAGTTGAAGGCGGCCGAGTTCGTGAATCTAAATCAGGGAAAGATAAAAGTGCAATAATATTCCCTAGAGCTCACTCGTCTGTTAAAGTATGCCCCAGAGTTAGTGATTGATCAGAGGGTGTGAGTGAGTAGCTTTGTTCATGGGGTGGCAGACTATCTAGACAAGGATTGCAGAATATGGATTTCCCTCAAATAGGTTTGTACACCTAGTAGATGGAGGTGGCGCATCTGAGGGAGAGGGAGGCCAAGAGGGCCAGGACAGACAACTATAGGTTCCCTCAGTCGAGACCAGGCAGTGGGCATCGACAACAATCCCACCAGAGATCTTCAGCCCCAACATCTTTAGTGGTGAGTTTACCATCCGGACCTATGAACGACCAGAGAGGACGAGCATCAGGATCTAGGGGTCAGAGCAGCATGCCTGCAGATACCAGTATCCTAGTTTGCGGTAGGTGTGGCCGGAGGCACACGGGTCAGTGTTTGGCGGGTATAGGTACTTTCTTCGGGTGTGGGAAGCCCGAACATATGCTTAGAGATTGACCAGAAGATAGAAAGGGCCATGATAGGGCCCGAGGCACAGCTTCTAGTTCAGTAGATCCACCCGCACGCCCAGCCCAGCAGGGGCCATCTACTAGCACAGGTGGCGGTCAACACCAAAATAGATTCTATGCCCTAGCATCCTACCAGGAGTAGGAGGTCTCCCTGAATATAGTCACTAGTATGTTGTGAGTTTTCCATCTTGATGTGTATGCCTTGTTAGATCCAGGGGCTACCTTGTCTTTTATGACACCCTATGTGGCTAATTGTTTCAGAGTCAGTCCCAAAATTTTGTCAGCACCCTTCTCAGTCTCTACTCCAGTAGGTCATTCAATTGTAGTTAAACGGGTGTACAAAATTTGCCTGTCACAGTCTTTTAGAAAGTCACCTCAGCAGATTTAGTAGAGTTAGTAATGATCAATTTTATTGTTATCCTTGACATGGATTTTCTATATGCATGTTATGCTTTAGTTAATTGTAGAACCCGGGCAGTAGACTTAAGATTTCTGGGTGAGCCAATCATAGAATGGAAGGGTAGTTCAGTTTTGCCTGTAGGTCATTTTATTTCCTATCTTAATGCCGGAAAGATAATCTCCAAGGATTGGGTGTACCATTTAGTTAGGGTAAAGGATTCCACGTCCTAGACCCCGACTATCCAGCCAGTACCAGTAGTATGTGAGTATCCAAAAGTCTTTCCAAATGATCTATCGGGAATCATCCCGAGCGAGAGATTGATTTTGGTATTGACCTTCTTCCCGATACGCATCCTAGATCTATTCCTCCGTATAGAATGTCTCTAGCCGAGTGAGAGGAGTTGAAGGAGCAGTTGAAAGACCTTTTAGATAAGGGATTCATTAGACCAAGAAAATCCCCATGGGGTGCACCAGTTCTCTTTTTCTGAAAGAAGGATGGTTCTCTTCGTATGTTTATAGATTATGGACAATTGAACAAGGTCACTATCAAGAATAGGTATTCTCTACCTAGTATTGATGATTTGTTTGACCAACTTTAGGGTCCTAAGTGTTTTGCGAAGATAGATCTCAGATTCAGATATCATCAGCTCAGGTGACATCCCGAAAACGGCCTTCAAGATTGGTATGGTCATTATGAATTTGTAGTTATGTCTTTTGGACTAACAAATACTCCTACATATTTTATGGATTTGATAAATAGGGTGTTCAAGCCATACTTGGATATGTTCATGATTATGTTTATTGATGGCATCCTGATATACTCTCGGAGCGAGGAGGAGCATGCCGCTCATTTGAGGGTCGTACTACAGATTCTCAAGGACAACCAACTATATGCGAAATTCAGCAAGTGCAAGTTTTTGTAGAGCTCAATGGCATTTTTGGGCCATGTGGTATCAAGTGAGGGCATAAAGGTGGACTCTCAGAAAATAGAAGCGGTGAAGAATTGGCCTAGGCCAGTGAGTCCTTCAGATATCAGGAGGTTCTTGGGCTTAACTGGCTACTATTGCAGATTTATTGAGGGATTTTCATCTATTGCAATGCCATTGACCAAATTGACCAAAAAGAAAGTGAAATTCCAATGGTCAGATGCTTGTGAAAGGAGCTTTCAAGAGTTGAAGACTCGACTTACCTCAACACCAATGTTAACCCTATCGGAGGGTACTGATGGGTTTGTCGTGTATTGCGATGCTTCTAGAATTGTCCTTGGTTGTGTATTGATGCAACATGGTAAAGTGATAGCATACGGTTCCAGACAGCGGAAAGTTCATGAGAAGAATTACCCGACTCATGATCTAGAATTGGCGGTGGTGGAATTTGCATTGAAGATTTTGTGACACCGTTTTTATGGGGTTCATGTAGATGTGTTTATAGACCACAAGAGCCTACAATATGTGTTTACGCAGAAGGATCTAAATATAAGCCAAAGGAGGTTATTAGAGCTACTCAAGGACTATGATATGAGTGTTACATTCGAGTAAGTCCTATGTGGTGGAAGACGCACTTAGTAGACTCTCTATGGTGAGTGTGTCCCACGTAGATGAGGGAAAGAAAGAGCTGGCAAAGGATGTGCATCGACTTGAATGGTTGGGAGTTCATTTCGTTGACTCGATTGATGGCGTTGTTATTGTCCATAATGGATCAGAATCATCCTTTGTTACTAATGTAAATGCTATACAAGAAGAGAACCTTATTTTGGTAAAGTTAAAGGATGTTGTTCAGAAGGTAGAAGTCTTCTCTAAAGGGGGATATGGTGTGCTTCATTATCAGGGTCTCTTGTGTGTCCCAGACGTTGATGATTTGAGAAATTGGATGTTGCATGATGCTCATAGTCCCACATATTCAATACATCCAGGTTCCACCAAGATGTACCGTGACCTATGGGAAGTCTATTAGTGGAATGGTATGAAGAAGGACATCACAAAATTTGTAGCCAAGTGTTTGTCAACAAGTGAAGGTTGAGCACCATAGACCGAGAGGTGTGCTTCAAGACATCAATATCCCTACATAGAAGTGGGAAGAAATCAATATGGACTTCATCACAGGGTTGCCTCGCACCCATCAACCGTATGACTCCATTTGGGTAGTTGTAGATAGGTTGACCAAAGCGACTCATTTTCTACTGATCAAAACTACTGATTCAACGAGGATTATGCCAAACTTTACATTCGGGAACTAGTTCAGTTGCATGGAGTGCCCTTGTCCATCATATTAGATAGAGGTACTCAGTTTACCTCTTAGTTTTGGAGATTGTTTCAAAAAGGACTTGGTACTCAGGTCAAGCTCAGTAAAACATTTCACCTGCAAACGGATGGTCAAGCAAAGCGGACAATTCATACTCTCAAGGACATATTGAGAGCATGTTTGATTGACTTCAAGGGTAGTTGGGATGACCATTTGCCTTTTATCGAGTTTGCATACAACAACAACTATCATTTTAGCATTCAAATGGCTCCATTTGAGGCTCTCTATGCGCAGAGATGTAGATCTCCTATTGGTTGATTTAAAGTCGGTGAGGCTACATTAATAGGTCTGGATTCAGTCCATGAGGCTATGGATAAGGTTCAACTTATACAGGACAGGTTGAAAACAACTCAAAGTCGTCAAAAATCCTATACAGATGTGAGTAGGAGAGAACTTGAGTTCGAAGTTGATGATTGTCTGTTTCTGAAGGTGTCTCCCATGAAGGGAGTGGTGATGTTTGGAAAGAAAGGAAAACTCAACCCTCATTATGTTGGCCCCTACCAAATTGCGAAGCTGGTTGAAAAGGTGGCATATGAATTGGAGTTGCCCTCAAAACTAGCTTTAGTCCATCCAATTTTCCATGTATCTCTCCTAAAGAAGTGTTTGGGTGATCCAAGTTTATTTTTTCCAGTGGAAAGTGTTGGTGTGAAAGACAGTCTTAGTTATAAAGAGGTTTCGGTGGAAATACTGGATCGTCAGGTTCGAAAGTAAAGAAACAAGGAAGTAGCATAAGTTAAGGTTTTGTGGAGAAATCAATATGTTGAGGGAGCTACAGGGGAAGCTGAAGTAGATATGATGGCTAGATACCACATTTATTTCCTACCGGCTTAGTTCTATCTTGAGGTATTAATTTTTGCCCTAAAACTCTATTCAGTTTCATCTTCAGTTCATGTTACCCAATTTCTTTCATGTATATGGATGTATGTACGATTCATGAATTTAGTTCAGTCGTGTAGATTAAATCAGAGTTAGTTATTCCGTCAGTTTTCAACTTATAAAATAAGAAGTAGGGAATGATGATTGCGTTTCTTTGCTTTTCTGTATGATATTCAACATTCGAGGATGAATGTTCCCAAGGGAGAGATATTATTATACCCCAAAATTCCAAAGATTAGACCCGGGAGTTAAAATGGAGAAAATAGGATTTTCTACACCAGGTCACAGAATGAATTGTCCTGTGATCCGTCAGGTTGACCACGAGTTGTTAAGTGACTCGCGGTGAGGAGTTTGACTTGAATTGGAAATTACGGTTTTGATTCCCCATGGACACGACCACGAGTTTTGGTCAGCACCCACAACTCGTTGAGTCAGTCGTGGTCAAGGACTAATGAAAGGTGAAGGTTGAGTTGACAGTGTTCCCCACGAATGGACACAATGAGTCGTGGTCAGATGCCATGAATCGGTAGGTTAGTCGTGGTCATCAGTTGATTAAAGAGTTGAGGTTTTTAGGCAGTGGTGGTAATGAGTGGTGACCACGAGTCATAGTCACCAGTAAGGGGTCATTAGGTCCCTCGTGGTAACCCCTCGAAGAAAAGTGGTAGTGGACTTCACAACAGTAGACGATGACTCATTTTCTTGGTAACGAATGTCTAGTCCCTCGTGGGGACTAACAGTCAGTTATTTTCTGCGAATTTAGTAAGGGATTATCCATAATTCCAATGATCCTAAGTCCTAAATGACGTTGTTTTAAGCTATGAATAGTGAAGTTTAAGAGGGGTAAGTTCATTCTAGGCTATTCATATTCATGCATGTAAGAGTAAAGGTCTAGAGAGGTGATCAAGCTCAATTTCCTTCAAGTTTCATCAACTTTTCCTTGGGCAATCACATAAGTTGTAGAGTCAGATCCTCTTAGGTATGTAAGGCTATGAATGGGTGAATTTTTTAACACCCATTCCCAATCTCTCACTAATTCATGAAAATCTATATGTTGATCCTATAGGGTTTTAACACAATGCATGAATTTTTCCTAATTTCTACATGGGTATGATCTAAACATGTTTCTATTATCGAATTACGATTCATGGGCAAGTTTTACAATGTTTTCAATTATTAATCATGTTTTCAAGTTTTATAAATTATAATGTCCATCCATGAGAAATTCATGAGAGTTGAGATATATGATAAATGTTCAAGTATGATGAGATATTATATCGAATTATGATTTATGGGCAAGTTTTACAATGTTTGCAATTATTAATCATGTTTTTTTATGTTTTATAAATTATAATGTCAATCCATGAGAAATTCATGAAAGTTGAGATTTATGATGAATGTTCAAGTATGATGAGATATTATTGATGGAAAAACATGTTTTCAAGTTACCCATATCTATGATCTTGTTTTCAAGTGAACCAAGTATTCCCAAGCATGTTAAGTATCGGGCAGACCCATATTTTAAAGTATGATGTATGATTTCAAGTTAATTACTTCCCAAGCATGTTAAGGTCCAAAACCATATCAAAGTATGACAAAAGAGGTTTGAGTTAACATGTCCACATAGTCAGAGCGATCCCACCATGCCCAGCCTGTGGTGCGTCTGAGCCAAGACTTATGCATTACTTGTATTTTACATGTATATGATTATTCATTCTAATCAATAGATCGATGATCAACTTCATTGAAAATGATGGAGAACATATGCATGGTTTCCTTGGGAGTAGTGTCTAACACCGACTAGGCTAAGGGCTCTACTAACCTCATTCCTCGTAACTACACAACATTTGTATGATCATATTATTCGGGGACCTCCTATATGAGCTTTCCCTGCCCTAAGGGCCTTTCAAATTTTCTGATTTCGATATCATGGTACATCTTAGCCCTATAAAGGCTTTAAAGGCTCTTCCCACTTGAGTGTGAGTAGTCGATTCATGTAAGCTCTATCGTAATGTTTGCCATTGACGAGTCTCCCATTATTCTCATAATTTCAAGCATGTATGTTTTATTATTTATATATATATATATATATATATGTATGTATATATGTATGTATGCATGTATGTATATAAATTAAGTGTAGTTTGACCCAATGGGCGCTTACTTTGCGATTATTATATTTTCGCTTAGGTCATTCTACGAAGTTATGACGCTCTCGCCATGTCTTGTATCATGATTTCAAATAGCATGCTCACTTCCATTCTTATCTAGATTATGTTTTATATTATGCATGTTTTAAATGATTTTTACTTAATTAAGCGGTTTAACTTACATTGCATACTCGGCCATTCCACGCATCGATCGTATACTATATGATGTATGGCTCATGATACAAGCTTCGATCTTCAACCTCACCCATCATTAGGATGGGCCCCTGAGTTAAGCATTCAACTTCTCAGTGGTGAGTCCTCATCTCCGAGGACTATTCGCAATGGGCTATCCCCGCAATTTCAGCTTGACTTGTCAAAGTTAGTTAGGTATTATCCATTAATCCATTAGATACATTAGAGGCTTTACTCATATGTAGTAATCAACTAATGCAAGAACCGAATTCCAGCTCAATGTTATGATATGATTAGACTTCTCTATTTTTATTATGTTGACTCTTCCACTTATTTGATGGAGTTAGATGTATGTTCATGCCATTGACCGACTGAGCTCCCGAAGCTCCTTGTCCCATGTCTCGATCTCGGGCTCTATGTTTGGGTCAGTACTGTGAATGTACCGAGTATGCAAGGCAATGAAACCATGCTGAGTGTAATGGTAAATTAAAATCATGCATAAACATAAAATATTTGATCATGAGAGTAGGGACGCATGCTAAAATCTGGAATTCTGAATTACGTAAAATCATAAGTCGAAAATCATATTTGAATAGAATGACCCGTAGCTAAAGCAGATGTCATATAGCTTGCCATAACCGAAATCATAAGTAAAAGATTATAAAACTGATCAATGGGTCAAACCTACTAAATACAAAATATCATAAGTCATAAACATGAATAAACTAAAATCACAAGGAACAATGGGAGGACTCATCTTAAACCACACCATCATGATAGAGCTTACATGATGCCCTAACTATCTCGCTCAAGTGGGAAGAGCCATCCGAAATCTTGGAAAGGATAAGGACGCTACCATGATATCGATATCGTCAAGGCCCTACATTGGCGCATAATTCTATGTCCGTGACACCTTGAAACCCATGCCTACTCAAAGGCTAGGCACTACTCCTCAAAACATGCATACATGCTTCCATCATTTTTCAACAAAGCTAAATTCATAATCACATGCATAGTCTAAAATATGATCATGGGGAGTCTCGAATCCAAAACATATCATAAGTTGTAATGAGAATCTTGACTCCAAAATATATATTAAGCTAATATTATTAGCCTTGGATAAATCATGAAAAACATACTTAACTTTTTGTGGGCTTTCCTAAATCTTAAAATCATGCATACTTGAAATAGACTTCTTAAGTTAAAATCATAGATTCAAACATATGTAATTTGTAAACATTCATTCATACGGGATATGTCATCATACTTGAAATGATAAATCATAAACTTGAGTTTTCATGAAACTTGCATGAGATGGAATAATTTTCTAAAACATGAAATCATGAGTTTATAATCAAAATAAGTATAAAATCTTCCCTTGAATCTTAAAACAATAATTTTCTCTTTTAGACGTTTAATAAGTTTTAATTTTAAAAAATTAAATTAGAATTTTATGAAATTGGGATAAAACCCTATAGGATCATCAACTTGAATTAAGACTTGAATTGATGAATTTGCAGAGAAATTTAAGCATGAGATTGAAAGGAAACCTCATTCGAAGACCCTACATACCTAGGTAAGTCAATCTAAATTTGTCTTTGAAAGCTCAAGAGATTTGGGGAAGAATTGAGGAATCTAGAGCTTGATCTTCAAGGAAACCTCTAAACTTTGAATGCATGGGAGTCTAATGAATTAGAATAGGTTAAACAACCTTAAAACCCTCATATCATTAGGAAGTTAGGCTCTTAGATTTATGAAAATAGCCCTTAATGAATTCACAGAAAACTATTCTGGTCGTCAAGCAGACTCGTACTACGAGTCATCCAATCCTCCTACGACTCGTGGTATCCTCCCGTACTAACCAAGTCCAAACATCAAATCCTCCGAATATTTCAACAAATCTTACTTTGACCCATAACTACGTAGTACGAACTGCATCATCACCCATACACCGATCTCTTGATTACTTGAAAGTCTTGCTACGACTCGACCACTGTCATACCCATCATATTATGACTCGTAGAAAGGACTCGTGGTCCGGGAAAGAATCTCGATATGATCCAATCGTCTTCCCACGACCCGTACTACTAATCTACGACTCGTAGGATGAGTTGTACTAAAGAAAATTTTCAACATTTCTTGTTGATCACATTTCAAATCTTAAGTCTAGTCTGTGAGACTTTTTGGGGTGTGTTAAAACATTTCCCCCTTGGGAACATCTATCCTTGAATGTAGGTTAACTGTTACCGTAGAACTGGAAAAAGAAGTGTAATCCCAAATATTGAACAACCGGGAGCCGAAACCGACGGAGTGAATGACTCCAAATCGAAATACATGATCGAACCGAATTCATGAATCATACATATATGCTAAAAACATGAAAGTGAACCGAGAAACATGAACTAGGGGTCATGAAACTTAATAGAATATTAAAGAGGAAATTGATACCTCATGCCGAAACCCGAGCCGTAGGGAAAAGAACTTGATTTTTAGCCTTCATATCCTTTCGGCTTCCCACGTAGCTCCCTCAACAAGCCGATTCCTCCACAAGACTTTCACTAAAGCCAATTCTTTTTCCTCAACTTACGACCTAACTATCAAGGATACTTCAATGGAACCTCCTCATACCTAAGGTTATCTTTTTTTACACCTATGCTCTCCATCGAACAACCAAGCTTCGGTCACCATGCACTTCTTCAATAAATATACATGGAAAATCGATGCACCCAAAGATAACTCTCGCCGGCAACTCAAACTCATGTGCCACCTTGCCAACACGCCTTAGAATCCTCGTATAGACCAATAAATCAGGAATTAATCTTCCCTTTCTTTCCAAACTCCGATCACCCCTTCATGGGAGACACCTTCAAGAACACCCAATCATCATCTTCAAACTCAAGTTCTCTCAAATTCTCTAACATCTGCCTATGACTTCTAGTGACTCGAGTTGTTTTCATCCTTTTCCCTAATGAGTTGAACATTCTCCATGGCCTTATGAACTGAATTTTGGCCCTACAACGTAGCCTACCTACTAACCAACCAATAGACTATCTATACTTCCGCCATAAAGCCTCAAACGGGGCCATCTCGAATGCTGGAGTGGTAACTATTGTTGAACCAAACTCGATAAGTGGTAAATGATCATCCCAACTACCCTTGCCGGGCCACATGCTCTCAACATATCCTCAAGATTCAATGCCCGGCTCCTCTGCTTAAGGTGAAAACCATGCTAAGCATTACCTCGGTACCAAGTCCTATACAAAATGATCTCCAAAACCGAGAGGTAAACCGAGTACCTCTCGTTTGAAATGATGGTCAAAGGAGTTCCGTGCAATCGAACCAATCCCCGAATGTACAATCTAGCATTATCCTCAAAGAGAATCCTGTGAGTTTTGACTAGTATGAAATGTGCCGCCTGGTCAATTTGTCCACAACCACCCAAATAGGGTCATACTCCGTCGACGTGCACGAGGAAACCCCGTGATGAAGTCCATATTGAGTCCTCCCACTTCCAAGTAGAGATAATGATGTCCTGTAGCATACCTCATGTCATTGATGCTCAACTCACTGTTGAGGCCAAAACACTTAGGGCACAAACTCGCTATATCCTTCTTCATGCCATTCCACCAATGAGACTTCTTGTAGCCATGGCACATCTTTGGTTACACCGATGGATGGAATAACGAGAACCATGATCCTCACCCAAAATACGCTCTCTAAGTCACAATACCCAAAAACATAAACGAATCCTGGGTGAACGAAGTACACCATCTCCCCTGGGAGAGGACCCCCACCTTCGATTCCGAACTACTTCCTTTCATTTCACTAAGATAGGATCCTCGTCTTGCCTAGCTTTAACCTCGGTCACTAATGAAGATTATGACCCATTCTTGGCAATGACACTACCACATCCGTTGGAATCAATCAAAGTAACCCCTAACCTCGCAAGACGATGCACATCCTTACCAACTCTTTTCCTTCGATCTTCTACATGACACCACTCTCCATGGACAACCGCTAAGGGAATCCGCCAATTACACCTCCTTACCTCGGATGATATAGGAAACTCATGTTATAGTCCTTCGTAAGCCCTAGCCACCTCCTTTGTCACAAATTCAGTCCTTTTGAGGGAACACATACTAGAGTTTTTTATGATCCGTGGAAATGTCCATATGCACCCTGCGCGAGTGTCTCCAATTCATCAATACGAACACCACCGCTGCCCACTCTAGGTCATGCGTTGGATAATTCTTCTCAGGAGTCTAAAGTTGTTGAGAGGCATACACAATGACCTTACCATGCCGCATCAACACATGGGCCCAAGACCAACCCTCAAGCATCAAAATACACAACAAATCCATACGTGCTCGGGTAGGGTCAATATTGGGGTTGAAGCAAGTCGAGCCTTTAGCTCCTAAAAACTCTTCTCACGAGCATCCAACCACTGGAATTTGACTTTATTTTGGGCCAACTTAGTCACTTGTGATGCAATGGATGAAAATCTTTTAACAAACCTCTCCTATAGTAGCAAGCTAAACCCAAGAAGCTCCCGATATCTTAAGGATTGACTAGTCTAGGCAAATTCACGCCGCCTATATTTTGAGAGTCCACCACACACCCTCACTAGATACTACATGACCCAAAATGCGCGTAGTTCAACTAAAACTCACACTTTCTAAATTTAGAAAATAGCTAACGATCCTTGATAGTCTGTAGCACAATCCTCAAATGAGCGGCATGCTCCTCCTCACTCCGAGAGTATATGAGAATATCATCTATGAAGACAATCATGAACATGTCTAAATACTACTTGAATACCCTATTCATCAAGCTCCATGGAAATTTATAGTCCATATCCAAAAGATATAACTATAAACTCATAATGACTACACCCAGTCCCTGCAAGTTGTCTTCGTAATGTCACTCTCCCTACCCTTGAGCCGATGATATCCTGACCCCGAGGTCTATTTTTGAGAAGAACTTAGCACTCGACGTTGATCAAACAAGTCATCCATTCTAGGGAGGGGATATTTATGACCTTGTTCCACTGCCGATAATCAATGCACATTCTAAGAGAACCATCCTTACCAACAAAGAGAACTTGTGCAATTACATAGAGACTTGCTAGGCCCGGGATAAATTCCATATCTAAGAGATCCTAAATTGATCTTTCAACTCCTTTTAGCTTAGATGGAGCCATTCTATAAGGAGGAATGGATATACGTTGTGTATCGAGAAGAAGATTGATACCAAAGTCAATCTCGCTTGGAAGGACTCCTAGTAGATCATAGGGATACACCTCGGGATACTCACACCCTATAGGAATTGATTGAAGAGTTAGGGTCTCAAACATCACATCCTTAACCCGAAGTATATGGCACACATAGCCTTTAGAAATTATCCTTCTAGCCTAAAGATAGGAAACAAAGCGAACTAAAGCACAACCGAACTACCTTTCCATTCTAGAATTGGCTCACCCAGAATTAAAACTCTACTATACGAAGTTCTACAATTCATTGAGGCGAAACATAACAAGCATAAAACCAATCCATACCGAAGAAAACTTAAAATTAGCCGAGCCCAACTCTACTAGATCGGATGAGGTGACTTTTTTTAGACTGTGAAAAGGCAATTTTTATATACACATCAAGCTATAACCGAGTCATCGACCGGAGTAAAGACTAAGAAGGGTTCTCCGAGTAGGGTTTCTCGGATCGAATCTCAAACTAATAGCAACATAGGAGTCATAAAATATAAGGTAGCCCTCGATCTAACACCATATACATCAAGATGAAATATTCATCACAGGCAAGTGACCATATTTGGAGAGGACTCCTACCCCCCTCGGCGAGATAGATGGCATAGAATTTGTTCTTACACCGACCACCACCTACACTAGTGGGTGCACTCTGCTCAGCTGAGCGTGCTGGTTTAGCTACTGCTATTGAACTTATGGCTAGGTCATGCCATCACTATAGCCTTGTATGGTCAAGGTAGTCTTTAAGCTAGTGCTTGAGCTTCCCGCACTCGAAGAACGTGCACCCGAACCTACTAAGCACTCTTCGGTGTGCCTCCTACCGTACCTTCCGCAAACCGATGACGGGCTCTACCGATGCGTTTCCTAACCTATGGAGCCTAATGCCCACCCTCGATCATACATCGATCTAGATGAAACACTAGTTAATGATGTTGCCGAGACTAATGACCTATGGTGGGACTCTGACGGTATCCTCCACCTCTGACCTCTACTAAAACTATCTATAACTCCTCGTCTCGCCTTCTTGGCCTCTCTCTCCTTTCCCTCATCCGATCCACCTCTATCCGGGTATATTTGACTAATCATGAGAAGTCCAAATCACGATACAACAAAGTGATCTTGCACTCCTTAACCAATGAAGTTTGATATTCCATTCATAAACCTTCTCATACGAGCCCACTAATCCTCAACCATATTTGGCGCATACTTAGACAACGGGGTAATCTCCAATGCATATTCCTTGACACCCTTATGATATTTCTTCAAGTTAATGAACTCCGCCGCCTTTGCGTTGCTCAACTCCCTAAGGAAGAACCTATCCAATAAGGCGCGCCGGGAACTCATCCTAACTCATAGGAACTGCTCCCGCCGCTCTTACCATCTTTCCACTCGGGCTAAGACCATATGTAAGAAACTCCCTTCAACTGATAGGAGGCTAAGTCCGCACTCTCCTCTCCATTCACCTCCATAATCTACGTAATCTTCTGCACCTCCTCGATGAACTCATGAGGGTCCTCATCTACATCCGACCCCAGAAACTCTACAATTTCATCTCGGAGAAAGGTCAAACTCTTGCTTCTAAATGCTCCTATTTTGGAGGACCATGAGCCATCGCTCGTCGGTTGACCTAAGAGGTCATTTCCTCGTGCTAACATCTCAAATGCTGCTTCTAAATTCAATATGAGTGATCTGCTGCATAGGATCTAATGGTGGCCGCGGCTTGCCGATGCCCGTCTCCATTGCCATTATCGTGGCCATTCCCATCATGCACATTTTTCCACTGATACGGAGGCATATTTTTGCAATTTCCTATAGTACGAGTTAGAAGGATAGAGAGATACTTCATCACATGACATAGATCATGAATGAAGGGAAATTACCTAAAATGTCTTGTAGCCTCTCTTCCCCCATAAATGTGACGTGCTTCACACCCATGGTAAAGACACTACTCAATGCAAATTTTCTCTGTAAAAACCTAGACACTCTTTAAATATTTTGATATCAAGTTTATCACGACCCGAGCTCTGCACTCGATCGAGGCACGAAATCTAGAACCACGAATGTCTTTGGGCCGACTCCATGGCATGAACATAATTATAAAGAGCATACATCGTTTAAATCGATAAACTAATCAAGAATAAGTGGAATTAACACGTATCATCATGACAGAGTAAACACACACAAAGTCAAATTCTACATATTGTCTCATAAGCCTCTAACATGTCCGGGCAGAGTTGAGTGGAACAACATCCCAACTAGCTTAATAAAGTCTCAAACAAGCCAGCATTGGTCAAAAACTGCTGAAGGGTCCCAAAAATGATGACTCACCACAACAGAATCTAATATGCTTCGGAAAAATTGGCTAGTGGTGGAACCGAGCCTGATCGTCTAAACTTGTATCTTGAAATGATACAAATATGAATATGTACACACAATGTACTAATTATGAGGTAGTTAAACAAGTGGCAAAAATTGAAATCATGCATACAAACATAAATCATAAGATCAAGAGAGTAGTGGATCAGACAAATTCGAATTCGAATCACGTAAAATCATAAGATGAAAATCATATATTAATAGAATGACCAAAGCTAAAATAGGAGTCATATATCTTTCCATAACTAAAATCATAAGTAAGAGCTTATAAATTGATCATTGGGTCAAAACTCCGCCTAAAAACGCAATATCATGTCATAAACATGCACTAATCGAAATCACAGGAACAATGGGAGGACTTGTCAACCGACACCATCATGATAAACTTACATGATGCCCCAAATTCATCTCGCTTCAGCTGGAAGAGTCGTCCAAGATAGGTCTAAGGACGCAACCATGATATCAAGTAGAAGGCCCTCTCGACGGAGGGAGAACTTCCTATTGAGAGGTCTCAAATATAAATATACCGCATTGGCGCATATATTTGAGATCGGGGAACCTTGCAACCCCAAGCCTACTTGCCTAGACACTACTCCTAAAACATGCATAGTGCTCCCATCATTTTTCAACGTTTCAATTATAATCACATGCATAGTTTGAAATTCGAACATGGGGAGTCTTGGACTCAAAACATTTCATAAGTCAGCCACAGAGTCTTGACTCAAGCATATGATAAGCTAATATTATCGGGCTTGGCTAACTCATGAAAACATACTTAACTTGTGTGGGCTTGACCATCTTAAAATCACGCATACTTGAAATAGACTTCATAAGTCAAATCACCTAGATTCGTACATGTAATTTGTAAACATGCATTCATGCGGATATCTTGTCATACTTGAAATCATAAATCATAAACTAGAATTTTCATGAAACTTACATGTTAGGCGTAATTTTATGTGGAACTTGAAATCATGAGATTTTAATCAAAATAGGTATAAAGTCTACCCACAATCTAAGACATACTTTTGGTATATAAAGCGGAATTAACCCATAAACAAATCATAGAGAATTTTATGAAATTTGTCTAAAATCCATAGGATCGCAACTGAATTAAGACTTTGAATTCATGAACTGGAGGATAAATGGGGCATGTAGAGTGAAAGGAAACTCTAATTTGGCCCTACATACCTGGTATGATGAATCTAAACTTTACTTTGTAAGCCCCGGAGATTTAGGGAAGAATTGAGGAATTTCAGACCTATCTTCTAGGGAAAATCAGAAATTTGATGCATGGAATTGAATGACTTATAATATGTTAAACTCCCTTAAAACCTCTTTTCGTGAGCTTAAAATGACGCCATTATAATGTTTGAGCTTTTTAGGATTTACGAAAATACTCCTTAATGAATTGGCAATTGTTTCACAACCGCAATAATTGTACAATCCTCCTACGACTCTTGGTATCATCCCATACCGAACAAGTCCAAATTCTCAAATCCTCTCTTTCCACGAATCATACTACGAGCCATAACTCCATACCACAAACCTTACCATCACCCATACAATTGATCCCTTGATAACCCCATAGACTTGCTATGAATCCTGACTCATGAGTTATACCTCATACTATGACTTGTAGTGGGATTCATAGTTCCGGGAACAAGAATCTCTAATCTCATCCAAGGGTCTTCCCACGACCCATACAACCAATCCACAACTTTTAAGTTGAGTCATATCAAGAAATTTTCCAACTTTTCATCGATCACATTTCAAATACCAAGTCTAGTCTTAGGGACTTTTGGGGTATTATAATGGTTTCTCATACAAGTCTTTGTTATGGTTCATACCATACGGTACGACCGTACAATCTTGTCATGCCCCGAATTTTTCAAGTACTCCAACTCTCAAAATCTTACCACGAAATCACAAGAAACTGCACTGGGCCATCATGACTCATGGCTTCCACTATACAATTGTCTTACTGCCCATCATCCGTGATTCCCATATTGCGTATAGCCGCATAACTTGTACTCCGGGATGGTACTACACGTACTATCACCTCATAGGATGCCTGCATCAGGAACTTTTTCCTCGGTTATGCTACTTGATTTCAAGTATGGCTTGTACTAGGTTGGTAATAAACCCATACTAAGACCTGCAACAAGTCATTTTCTACTCTATTTTAGCTCATTTTCCACAACCCAACTCCCGGACCTTAATTTTAATGTAAACAAAGTAAAAGCACTTCCTATTTGTTTAAAAATACATAAGTGCAAGCATTTTTTCTATGATTTAAGCATCAAAAGTTTTGTAAATCCGTGACACATCGATGACACTGCCGGATGGTTCGTACAACACTTAAGACATGTTGGGAAAGTGCGACTGCTGGAGATATGGCTCTAGAATGAGAGCTTGATGCCCTAATGTCCAAACTACAATTTTATTTTTACGAAGGAGCATAATGAATGCTTTATCAAATGAAATATTCCCGACAAATGTCAGGTCGAATCCCACAGAGAATTGAGTGGATAATTCAAGAGTTATAAACTACTCATACTAAAACACATAATTGTTCAACATTTGAAAAGTAGAATTGAGGAAATTAAAGTGAAATAACTATCTAGTTCTAAACTAAGTCTAATCGGGGGATTCCATTGAAGCAATCACAAGTGATAAGGCTAGTGGCATTCTATAGATTAGATCACAATTAAATCTAGAATTTCTTCAATGCCTAGACTAATACATAGCATAGATAACAATGGATAATTCACATTCTCTTATGTTTCAACCATAAGAATGTTTATGACTTGGGTTATTTAAAACCTTAAGCCAATTCACATTATCAACAACACAAGCTTGAGGAAGGACTAGCTATTTCTATCCTTGACATTTAATGGAGGAAATGTAGGTTTTAACTATCTCTAGATTAATTCCATACACTAACACTCCAATTCCTCACTAATATCTTCACTCCAATTCTCACCTTTCTCTTTCAAGCAAAAGAAAGAAAAGTAAAGCACAATTCATGTTTTCAAACCATCAATTTTGAAAATATAACATGGAAGAAGATAATAGATCTACAATTTTAATAAGAATCCAAAAGAAATTTGTCAAAACCCAATCAAATTAACAAATCTACTATGAATATACCTTTAGCTAGAAAATTAGTCAAGTATATTTAAAGATAGAGAAAATATACCAAGAGGATTCCTCTCATTCATCATTAACTTCACAATTTACAACAATGGTGGAATTCCCCAATTCGAGTTAAATAAAAGAATAAGAAAAGTATACCAACCCTACAATTCTATGGTGAAAGAGTTCTTCTAAAATTTTATGAAAAAGATGAAGTCTAGATGAATGAATGAGTGAATGAATGGTGTACAATCAAAGCTATCCAAATATGTGTACTTTCTTTCTCTCGGTGAGAACTTTCCACAAATTCCTTGATGCTTGAGACCTTTCATGATCTTTTACCCTTTATTAGACAACTTACCAGAAGAACCTGTTTAGCCGGTGCAAATTACGTAGCACCAACCATAGTCGGTGGAAAATAGTGGCTAAAGGAGAACCGGTGTACCAACCTGTTGTCGATGTTTTGCTGGTGGGAATTCCTCCAAATGCCAGAAATGTCTAGAGTAGTTGCTCAAGCGTTTTGCTTGCGTTTCGCCCTCGGATTAGTGTTTATCTCAGATTCAAAGCATGTCCTTACAACCGTTTTGAGCTCAAATCCTCCATTATCTTTGGCCCCTCTCCTTCATATATCAACTCATAAAATTTTATCTCAAACTCTATGTGTTTTTCTTGATTTCATGCTTTATCTACTCAATAAGTACCAACAAAGAATCAAAGAGAAAGAGCATAAAATCCAAATAAATCACTGAAACTAGGAAAAAACTCATGCTTAGGAGCCTAATGAGCTGGTAATTTTCAACTCATGAAACCTCCAAACTTGAACCATTTCTTGTCCTCTAGTAATGCAATTCTTTACAATTGAGCAATTGAACAACATGCTATATATATGAGTTTTTGCATCAAGGGCCAATCAAGAAATTCTTCAAGAGGATATTGCTAAAGCTTAGAGCACTATAGTAGTTGCAATACAAAATCACTGCCTCAAGAAAACCCAACATTATACACCAACTCAAGAAAAGAAAAGACTCAAACCATATTGCACAATCTTCAATAGGTTACCACAATTGTTACATATCTTGCATTCATTCCTTCCATTCAAGCGGTAGGGTGTAGTTCATCAAAACAAGTTAATAAAGCATCTCAATACATTGACAATTCACATTCAACACTTGCCTTAAAATTCGCTCTTTTGAAAATAATTTTAAGCAATTTACTCCAAGAAAATGATGCAACTCACAAGAAGAGAGAATCTCGCACATTTTTGAGCATCAAAACAAAGGGATTATAAGATAAAGAAAATGTTGTCACTTCTCAAAATAAATTCAAGTGCATATAAGTTGACCCATAGGCTTGCCCTTCATGTATCTCGCCACTAATGTAGTGTTGCAATACTCTAACTCAACTAGGACTTGTGGGTCATAATGAAGGCTAGGGGTAAGGGTGGGATAATTGTTTAGGCTTAGTAAATAAAACCTCCCTAATGCCTTTAAAAACACTTGTAACATCCCATCATCTTTTTAAGATCACTCCACCTTATTTCTCCTTGTTCATCATCTTCATCTTTGTGTAACATATGCCACCCTTATGACACCTTTGAATTTCACATTTAGCCTTATATATGCAAGAGATAACACCATTTTACTATTCTTTCTTATTTTTGATGGATTCGGAGGTCTTTGCACCCATCGATTCATTCATCTCATCACAATTTTGGTGCCACCACATTGAATCTCTCATTTTCTCCCTACTTGGGTAAACCCCAAACTTAGGCTTTTACCTAATTTCACATTCATTTCCTTTATCTTCCTATTTCTTAGGCTTGAAGCCCCCATTATTTTTATTATTTCATCAATAGAAACTAGGAAGGATTGGTGCCAAAGAGAAGGGATTAAAAATGGTCATTAGGTTTGTAGTGTGGTTTCCAAAATGAAGGGTCTAAGGCTCAAATGTTGGCTATCAAAAAGTAATGTCTTTAAGGAGGTCATCTTGGGTGAAGTGACTAACAAAAGAGTTCTGTAAGATCATATTCTGGCACAGCCCCATCTATCATTTTTTGCCTTGAATCACACATAGGGCATGTTCTAGACAATCATGCATACACAAGAATTAAGACAAAAACCTCACCACACAAGGCATCACAACTGGAGTTCACACAATCGGACTTAATCACACAAGAGGATGACTTTGACAAGCTAGTTATGTATCAACAAAGCAAGTAATGAATATATAATCTTGCGACAAGAGAGTGCTCATTTTCATATATTTAGTAGCCCTTTTTTCTTTTCAAAATCTATGCAATAACGCCAAGAAAGAAATGTTGGTGGCAAATTTCATTAAACACGGTACAAAAGACTCTACAAGACTCTAGACTTGACATTTTCCCTTTAAGAAAGTCGCCTCACAATCTATCATTGGAAAGTGACAACCCTATTGCTAATAAGAAGAAAGACAAAGAAACCGCCCCCTTGTGAAAAAATCATAGTATAAAGAAACCCTGGGATTTTATTCAAAGACTACTATCTAAAAACGTGATACTACTACCAAGCAATGACGACTTACCTAATAATGACATCACCCACCTATCATAAGGCCATATCATGCATCAATTGACAAGTGGGTTACTCGTGACTTCACCCCTAACAAAACAATGTATCAGGCTCGATGCCTAAGGTTAAATGTAAATCTAGGAAGGAATAGGGAGAGAACTCGATACGATGGAGGAATCCATTTTACACGCATTTCCATGATCTCCTTTTCTTTTTCTATTGTTTGCCACGTTCCACACCTTCTACCCCCGCACAATCAAGGACAACACAAACGTGTAAATAAAATAAAATAAAAGGAAAGAGGAGAAAACACAAGTAAAAGCACTTGGGTTGCTTCCCAAGAAGCGCCTCTTAGTTAATGTCGTGGCTCGACGACCTCAACTTCACGACTTTCTCTCCATTTTGAGCTTTTGAATCGCACCCCCCAGTTTCTTGTCCATTCTCCTATATTACTTAAGGGACGGTGGTGGGAAAGCATCAAGGTGCCAAGAAATGGATATTTCATCTTGTATTTCTTGGCCCTTAGTGAGGGATGTGCTTACTTTGCTGGCATGGCATACTCTAAGACAGCCACCGATCGTCCTCCTCAACTTCTTTCATTGACTTTGGTCTCCCTCTGGGCCCCATTTTATCAACCAAGTTCAATGTTGAAAAGTGATAAAAGGCGCTTAAGTCTCTCCTTCGAGCATGCTTCTTACTTGACATCCTCCTTTTCAAGTGCACTAGAGACTTTGAGCATGATTTTTTGGATGTCATTTGGAGACTCTAGTGGAACTTCTTCAACCTTGGCATCTTGCATTTTTGGGTAAATGCTAGTAGGTTGGCACAATTCTTAAGGACTTCTTCAAAGTTCACCTTAACTCCTTCCTTCTTCATCATTTTGAGCTTCCCTCCCATGAGTCAAGTTGAGCTAGCGCCCCATTGTTCACTTCTTCATGTTATGCCTTCCTTAATGTCTTCCACTTCTTCAGAGATTTACTGCTTTCTTCTTGAGGAGTTGATGATTCCATGAGCTTGGAGGGGTTGACATTCTTTCCAGATAGGACTCCTTCCTCCAAAAAAATCTTGGAGAATGGCTTATGCGCCATATTTCTCCTTCCCTCACATGCCATGGCTTCATTCCTTTCAAGCTTAGGAGCACAACTTGTATCATAGACACTATAGTGAGAAGTGACCCCATTTGGGCATCCATCCCAATGTCTCCCTTGACTACCATATAATGAGTATCTACACCCATCATAGGAAGGAGAAGGTGCACTCATCTCCCTTCTAGGGGCATATTTATATTTGCCAATAGTGTGATCCTCTGCAATAGGACATGGGTCAGGCCAATAAGGGTTGCAACCAACAACCCTCCTTTCATTCCAAGATGCCATCATAAAACTACAAACCAAAAAAAAACAAAAACCAAACAAGATAAACAAAAAATGCAAAACTAGTTCGAATCAATAAATAACTAATGGCTTATCACAATCTCTAATCTCCGCGGTAATAGTGCCATTTTTGATAATGTCAAAACTCACTCTTTCTTTTTATGAAGGAGCGTAAATGATAGTTGTATTAAAACAAATATTCCCAATGATGTCACAAATCTCACAGAGAATTGAGTCGATAATTCAAGAGTTATGAACTAATTCAAACTAGAACACATAATTGTTCAACATTTGAAAAGTAAAATTGGGGGAAAATTAAAGGGAAATAACTATCTAATTCTAAACTAAGACTAATTGGAGTGAAATTCCAATTGAAGCAATCAAGGTTAAAAGGGTAAAGGCATTTCAGATTAGATCGCAATTAAATCGGTATTCCTTAGACTCATACTTAGCATATATAGTAGTGGATAATTGACATTCTCTTGTTTTTAACCATACACAATGATGTCGGGGTTTTTTCAAACCCCAAAGATAATTTAAGTTATCAACCACACAAGCTGGAGTGGGCGACTATCTATTTCTAGTCTTGACATTTAATGGAGTGAAAATGTGGGTTTTAACTATCTCTAGCTTAATCCCACACACTAACACTCTAATTCCTCACTAATATCTTCTAACCAAATTCTCACCTTTCTCTTTCAAGTAAAAGCAAGAAATGGTGCTACAATTCATGTTTGCATACCATCAATTTTGGCAATTACAACCTAGGAGAAGAGCAATAGATCTACAATTTTAATAAGAATCCAAAAGAAAATTATCAACCCACCATGAATATACCTCTAGCTAGAAAATTAGTGAAGCATATTTAAAGATAGAGATAAGATACAAAGAGGATTCCCCTAACATTCATCACATTAGCTTCACAAGCTATTACAAAATGGTGGAATTCCCAATTTGGGTTAAAGAAAAAGAAGAAGACAAGTTACCAGCTAACTCTATAATTATATGGTGAAAGAGTTCTCTCCAAAATTCTATGAAAAATATGAAGTCTAGATGAATGAATGAGTGAATGAATGGTGTACAATGAAAGCTATGTAATTATCTCTACTTTGTTCTGTAGAACTTTCCCAAAATTCCCTCGAGGCCTTTAGATTCTTTTGAGACCTTATGCACCTTACCCTTCATTATATGGCCTCACCCATGAAGAATCGACGTTTAGCCGTTGCAAATATGTGGAGCAGCTAACCATATCTCGCGGAAAACTGTGGCTAGCAGTGAGAACTCGGTGGCTCAACCCCATTAGCCAAAGATTCCGCCAAAGGGCATTCCGCCAAAACCAAAGGAGCGAAATGGCCCGGGAGCAGCCAAGCCGTGCGCTTCGCATTTCTCCCTTTTCCGATCTGTGTTTAGCTAATTCAAAACATGTCCTTACACCTCTTTGAGCTCAAATCTCCATCGTTTTGGCCCCTCTCCTTCATATGCTAACTAATCAAATTTCATCTCAATCTCCATGTGTTTTTCTCGATTTCATTCTTCTCTACCCACGTGAAGTACCTAAAAAGACCAAATATAAAGTGAATAAAATCCACATAAATTACCTGAACAAAAGCTCATGCTTAGGAGTTTAAGAAGTTGGTAAATTTCCAACTCATCATCTACCATTCGATCATTGCAAGGTATGAGAGGAGGAGCAATTAGATGAAGAGGGTATTGGAGCTCTCACAAAGTTTCTATGAGTGATTTCCACCGCCCGATCTCTACTTTGAATAGTCAAACCATCCCTTGCCTATCTCGCCATGTCCCTCTCCTTTCTTTTAGTTTTTCCTCCACATGCTAAGCATGGATCATAAGCCTGAAATGTTCATGCCGCTGATGCGTATGGCGGTCTTGCACTTTGACCACCAGGTATAAAACCGATACAAACTTGTTCATCCAAGGGCCGGGCTTCGAGCCAACATATATGTAGAGCATGTGTTCTTGATAGCTTCAGTGAATCTCACAGACACACTCCTGAATAGTCATGGAGTTCTTCTTCAGATTGGACGAATTCTCCATCTTAGCTTTCCTCAACTCATGGGAAAAAATATTTTCCAAGACGTACTCACGAAGTCATCCCACTTAACCCGCCCTACACCAACCCTCGCCTTCCTTCTTTCCTCTAAGCCACTGGGTATTCATGTGGGCCACTTTCAACCTATGGCCAAATTTGCAATTCAACCCGGTGATGCCACCCATAATTTGGGTGATCATCCAACCCGTCAATAAAGTCCCGTGGGTCCTCATCTACCTTAGACCCATGAAATTCTCGGGGATTCATCCGAGTAAAATCTTAAACTGTAGAAGCAACTCGTAGTTCCATTTGTATTAGTAGGTACAATGGACTTCTTGTTTACCCGATAGTCACTGCCTGACGAGTAGCTAAAATATAGCCTAGAACTAAACATGTGACACCCGCTATTCCTGAGGGGCTACTGGAGCTAGTAGGGCTTGTCGATCTCCATTTCTATTCCTTCGTCGCGTTAACTCATCTCTGGGAGGTATTTTCTCGTACAATGCATAAAGCACGAGTTAGAAGGCTTTTTTTTTAGTTTCACACTATATCGCATGATAATAAATTGAAAGAAGGGAATTTCCTAAAAATGTCTTGTAGACACTTCCTTATTAGTGTGGCGCACTTCACACCCAAGGAACAAGAGTTTACTTGACGAGACATTTAGACACCGTAGACACTATAAACCCGATGCTCCGATAACATGTTTGTTGTGACCCGAAGCCCATACCTTGGACATAACATGAGACTTAGAACCACAAATGGCTCTAAGCTAACCCATGGAATAGCATAATTCTAACATACTACAACTTATAAGAAAGCTTAAGGTAAAGTATCTATGAATAAAACATTCTTTAAGTGAGTAAGGAAATTGCTAATAAATACTAGAGTCAGAACAACATCGAGAATATAAAGCCGAGACTAATACACTTTTATGTGAAAGCCTTCAAAAATGATGAGATGGAAAAAATAAAATGTAAAAACAACTAAATTAATAAAGTTGCTTCTGGCCCCTCTAAAGATGAGGACTCACCATCGGCGCATGCCGAGTGCGTCCGGAGGAGACTTACCACGTTAGCCCGAGTGCCCGAGCCTATATCATAAGATGATATAAACATAGAAGGTCATGGCCGTAGTTTAACTATATTAAGTATGATTATAGAGTGAAAATATAAATATGCAGTTTAAAAACTATAAGTAATACTTAAATGAAATGCAATGACCTCAGAATTATGAATGTTCTAAGTAGCCTAAAATATAAAAGTACTGTAAAGCTAGAAAATAAATTGTTATATGGGTTATGCAACCGACAACTTAGAACTAAGACAAAACTAAAAAAATGTAAAATGTACTATGAAAAACTGCTTAACCGACATATAACCACTTGAGCTAAACATAGAGTTGGATGTATATGCCCCATCAACAAGACCCAATATACTTTTGTCGTGGTATAAAGGCGTAGGCCGTGTGATCAAGTAAACTAAGGCCCATCTAGGATAATAACCTACAATGGCATGTACTTTTGAGATCCTGGATGCGCTAAAATCCCGGCCCACTCGATGTTAAGTACTACCAACCGAAGACATAATCATTAACCACTATACCGGTAGCTTGAAACTAATGTCCTAAGATTAAGTCGTAACTACTTATCTAAAAGGGTCCTCGAGAGCCTAAGGACCTATTAAAACTAATAATACTAAAAGTCTAATAACAATGTTTTTATTTTTTATGGCACTGTATTCATTGATTTATGGTTATTTTACTAATATTGAGTACATTGGAAATTTAAGATTACTCGTAAAGAATAAATGTATAATTCTTTGAGAAAACATGTATACTTGAAAATTCATGCTAAGTTAAGATTTACTAGTTTATGAATAAATTCTATGGAAAAATCTTGTCAAATGTGACATCACGGGAAAGATACTATATAACTAGAAATACTATCATGGATATATAAAAATTATAAGTATGAAAGAATGAAATAATAGAGAACATATGAAATTCAACAATTAGAAGAAAAGCCCTATGTCATGGCTTTTAGAGAAAATTACAAACCAGTGGTTCCTAAAATTCTTGGAACACAAGGATTGGAAGGAACGTTGTTGAAGTCTCACATACCTATAGAAGAATAATCTCTAACTAGGATCTCTTGAAATGAAAGAACTTCGAGAAGAACCCAGCTTGGACTTGAGAGAGTTTCTAAACTTCTACCGCGCCTTAGAGTTTTGGAAAAGTGAGAGGGAATGGTCAACTAATTCCCAAAATCCCCTTCCAAAATAATACACCAATACTAATGTAATTTAGAATTAGAAGAGTGGAAGATAAAAAAACTGTGAGAAAAACACAGAATTTCTGTCCTGTACATCCGATGGCCAATGTGATGGGCCTTCACCATCC
This sequence comes from Datura stramonium, assembly GCA_018107945.1. Lineage (NCBI taxonomy): Eukaryota > Viridiplantae > Streptophyta > Magnoliopsida > Solanales > Solanaceae > Datura > Datura stramonium. The sequence goes on from JACEIK010008239.1 coordinate 42,224, forward strand.
CGACGGACCGTCATCTCCACCATCACCATTAAGTAGTAGGGCATGAAAATGTTGCCCAAGTGACTGTAGAAGTGAAAAACCATCATCCTCATCGTCACATTTTAAGTAGAGGGGCATGACTTGATGTACCCAAGTGATAGGCCGTCGTCTCTTCGACGGCCGTCAACTGCCGTCAAAGGATGACGCCCAAGTGATGGCTCGTCACCCGCTTGTTAAAACATCATCCTTGATGTCAAGGGCCGACATTGGGCTTGAACTTCTATTCTTTTTCTATGGAAGCTACTCGTAATTAGAGGTGTTACAATGGTTGGTCAGATGCCAAATGATTCTATCACTATGTTTAGGAACTCAAAAAGGATTTCCTTAAAAGATCCTTTCCATATTCCAGAGTTATTGCAATTGAAGAATGAAATATACAACCTTAGACAATTGAATTATGAGGAACTACATGAGTTTTGGTTGTGGATCAACAAAATGGGAATAGGGCCCAAAACTATAGATCCCCTGGATGATACATAGTTGGAGATCTTCCTTGTGTCTTTGAATGCTAATACAAAAGTTGTGGCTGTAGTCTTTGAATGCTAACACAAAAGTTGTGGCTGACATTATTTCAAAGGAATATTTATGAGTTACACTTATGCCGAGGTCGTTGGAGGTACTTGACAACATCACTAAGACCAACCGAGCATGGCAAACAAAGGAATGAAGTTTCTATTGGCACTTATGTAGTAGATATGTCTCAGGAGTAAGAAGGAAAGCTAAAGAGATAGATCATGATATAATTGAGATCAAAACCATGATGGGGCTCCATGCTGCCACATTATGGAGCTAGGATGGAAAAGGTAAATGTAGTAGGTTCTAAAGGAAAAGCCCAAGGAATAATGGTGGAGTCCGACATGATGAGGGAGATAATTTTTAACAATAAGGGGCGGGTTTCTAAACCAAAGCAATGCGGCTCAATCGCGAATCTTAGCGCCAAGGTCAGAACTATTATAGGGACAATAATTACTATCGGGAAAATATAGAGAGAAGATGAGACAGAGAAAAGATGGGACCGGAAGAAGCGTGATGGCTACAAAAATGATTGAATTGGATTATATGTTCCTCTAGATAACTATGAAGTAGAATGGCAGTTCAAGGATGGAGGAAATGTTACCTAAGTGCCGGCGTATGGAGACTACTGATGGTCATTTCAAGGAGTCATATAGATATTTTTGGGATGAACTAAAAAGGTAGCCTACATGCCATTACCATCAAACAAATTGAGAAGTAGATTGATCGATTTCTATTGCAATAAATCAAAGGTTAAAGGCACACATCCTAGTAACACCGTCTGTAACCAAGAATGATAGTCACCGTATGATTGTTACTACTAGAAGTGGAAAGGCGATAGTTGACCCTTCTATGCTAATTATGGCTGATGAGTTGGTTGAGCCCAAGTTAATTGATGATGATAAGGTGTGAATTCCCGATGATCATTTTGATATTGATAATTTAGCTAAAAAGATAACTCCTAAAGAAAAAGGAGAATGTGTCTAGAAAAGGGAAAGAGAGAGATCCCTCAAACCAACTCCTATTCCTAGACTTCCTCCACTCTTCCCAAAGTGATTTAAGAAGAGGGCCAAAGAAGGGAAATATCACAAGTTTATTTTGATGCCAAGCAATTGTCCTGGGAATATCCTTTAGTTGAGGCACCCGAGCAAATGCCTTTAGCTGAGGCACTTGAGCAAATTCCCGGTTATGGAAAATCTATGAACGACCTTATAACCAAGAAGAGGGTCATTAGATTTGAGCGAGAGGATAATCTGCACAATTGTAGTGTAATATCATCGCGGTCTCTTATGTAGAAAAAGGAAGACTTGGGAGCTTATGATACTCGTGCACTATTGGAAACCCTTAATCTTTCAAGGTTTTATGTGATCTAAGTGCTAGTATTAATCTCATGTCGCTATCGTTGTTCCGAAAGTTAGGCTTAGGAGCTCTCAAGTTGACTACAACATGGCTTCCTATGGTATATCAAATAATGAAAATCTAGGATACTTATGATATATCGGGTGAGGGTAAAGTCAGCTTTATCCTTGGTCAATTTTGTCATTCTAGACGGAGGTGGATTTTGAGGTCCCCATTATCTTGGAATGACCATTCCTTGCACCGATTGTTCATTAGTGGACATGGAAATCGAATAGTTAAAATTTTGGTTGAATAAGGAAGAAGTTACTTTAATGTATGCCGCCTATAAAGAAGCCCAATGATATGCGAAAGGGTATCAATGGATGTTATAGATGAGGCTGAGCCTCCAATGATGCCTATTGAGGAGAAGTTCTGAGTGTTGAAGCCGTAGCAAAGAAGTGATACGAATTGTGATGCCTATGAAATGGATGGGGTATCATGGAATAGCTCACGACATGCTGTACGGGTCATACCCTTATGCTTTGAAGAAAATTGATCTTGGATTATGAATCAGAGAACCCTACTGACAATCCTTCTATTGAGGATCCTCCACTGTGGAGCTTAAAGCACTTCCATCTCACCTTCGCATGTATTCTTGGAGCCAAAATACTTCTTACCGGTCCATATAGCAATAGTCTGGTGGAAATGACAAGCGAAGGCTTTGTCTATATTCTAAAAGAGGGTACAACAGGGCCATTGATAGTCCATAGTTATTATTGGGAATCCACCGGTTTTTGCACACATAAGATCCATCTTGAGCTAGACTATATTCGGTATTGAGCATCAACGTAGGGATGATTCCACCGATGCAAATGGTGGTTAAGAAGGATATTATTAAGTGGTTGGATTTGAGCATGGTTTATCCTACTACAAACACCAAATGGGTGAGTCCTTGGCCCAATGTGTGACAAACAAAGGTGGAATCACTATGGTTCCAATGTTAATGATGAGCTCATTCCATTGAGGCCGTCACGTTGAGAGCATGAATGGGCTATTGAAAGTTGAATCATTAGACGCAGAAAGACCATTTCCCGATACCATTTATGGGTTAGATACTTAACCGACTTATAGGTAGAGAGTGGTATTGTTTTCTTTATGGTTATTCGGGGTACAATTAGATATCCATAGCCCGAAAGACTAAGAGAAACCACCTCACCGCCCTTATTGGACGTTTCTTCCTTCAAGAGGATGTCGTTTTGGTTATGTAATTTGCCTCACTTTCCAAAGACAAGATGATGTCTCGTATTCTTTGACATGGTGGGAGGAAACCATATAGGCCCTATGGATGATTTCGATGGCTGGTGACTTCATTGGTGCTTGAGTGCTTATTTGAGCAAGGTGCCGTATATTTGAAAACCTATTTTGGAAGTGACTTGAGAAGTGCCATTTCATGGTAAAGGAGGCATATGCTCGGGTCACGCAATTTTTTGCAAAGAGAATGAAACAGGCCGAGAAAGGATGATTGACCCGATAGCTAGCTTGCCATCATCATTTTCGTGAAAGGCATTCGCAGTTTTAGGGCTGATGGGTCCTATCAAACGCTCATTAAGGACTTTTTGAAGATTGCACATCCTTTGTGCAAATTACTTGAGAAAGAGGTGAAGTTTGTATTTGATGACGATGCCGGAAGGCCTTGAATGTATGAAGTGAGAGATTGACTACTACTCTTATCATAGTTGCTTCTCGATCGGTCCCGATCCTAGAGGAGTGTCCTAGGGGTTGTCTTGGGCCAACAGGCGTGAGAAGATATTTTATTCTCTATTATTCTAGCAAAGAATGTAAGGAAACATAAAAAATTAACACCGTGGATGTAGAGCAAGAGTTATTGTACTATGGTAATTGCGTTTTGAGAAGTTTCAAGCTTATTTGCTCTAAATAAAGTGATTGTTCATATAGACTCACACAAACTCTTGGCAATTGATGGCAGAAAGACACCAAACCACGATCGATTAGATGGGTACTTTTGCCGTTGCTTGAGTTCGAGATTAAGGACTCTGGAAGAGTACCAAGAATCAAGTGGCTAATAACTTATGAGGACTAGAGGAAGATGCAACATTAAGAGATGAGCTTGACATAGATGAAACATTCCCTAATGAACAGTTTTGGCCGCATCGTAGGATCTCTGGCCCCATGGTTTGTAGACTTGGCTAATTATTTTGGTGATTGATGGGGTACTTGAAAATTTGTCCTTTCACCTATAAAGGAATTGTATGTCGATAAAGCAAAGTTTTTCTCGGGATAAGCCATACTTGTTCCACATTTGTGCGAATTAAGATCCCAGTAAGTGTGCTTTTGAGGCCGAGAAGATGAGCATATTGGAGTCTTGTCACTCTTCCCCGATTGGGGGTCATCACAATGGTATCTGATGGCCCATAAAATTCTGCAAAGGTGGGTATTGTTGGTTGACCATTCACCAAGATACGCATGATTTTGCAAAAGCATGTGATGCAACCTAAAGTCAAGAGAATAAACATTGCGAAGGAATGGACTCTCTTAGCCCCATTCTTGTTATTGAGATATTTGATGTGTGGGGCATTAATTTTATGGGCTTGTTTGTCAGCTCGAATGGGATGAGGTACATACTTGTAGTTATTGACTATTTGTTAATATGGGTAGAGGCGGTTTCACTTCCCAATAATGAGGGCAAAGAGTGTCACAACGCTTCGGTGCGTAATATTTTCTCCAGTTTGGGACCCCAAGGGCAATCATAGTGATGGGGTTGACACCTTTGCAATCGGTTGTTTCAAATTTTGCTTAAAAATTATGGCGTGAAGCATAGGGTGGAAACACCTTGTCATCCGAAGTCTAGTTGGTAAGTTGAGGACTAAAACCGAGAGATAAAGACCATCTTACTATGAATGCTAATGTAACCGATTGGTCTAGAAAGCCGGATGATGCCTTGCGGGGCCTACCGGGACTTCTTCAAGACTACTATAGTTATGTCTCCCAATCAACTTGTATATGGGAAAACATGTCATCTACCAGTGGAACATAAGCACAAGGCCATGTGGGTGCTCAAGAAGCTGAATCTAAATTGGGGTGATGCGACGCACCTGAGGATTGATCAGTTGGATGAGTTAGATGAATTTCATTTAAAAGACTATGAATGTTAAGAAATATAAAAGGAGAGGACGGAAATATATCATGGCCGAAAGATTTAGAAAAAAGAGTTTAGCCTTGGTGATATGGTTCTCATTGTTCAATTCATGCTTTACTTGTTTCCTGGAAAGTGGAACTCTAAGTGGTTGGGGCCATTTTGAGTGGATCAAGTATTTCCATATGGTTCAATGTAGCTGAAGAATCATGAAGGAAAAATGTTTAAGTTGAAATATTAGAGGTAGCGTGGCTATCTCTAACAAGTGAGGAAATCAAACTAGTTGACCTTTGCTTCTCCGGGGTTCTGTTGCCAAATGTTAAACACGATTTCTCATCTACTCCATTAAAAAATTGTATAAAAATTTACTTGTTAATTGCTTCATGTATTAAACCAACTTCCCCATGCTTGAAACTAAAATTTTGAATTTGAATATGCCCTCTTGCTAAACCACATAGGAACTAAAAATTGGATTTTGGAACAAAAATGCTTGGTCCTACAATTGTGAGCAAAATTTATATGTTTTCCACTTGTTGGAACATGCTTTACTTGTGTCGAGTTATGGTTGACTCGGTGTCTCTGTACTCCATTGAGTTGGCGGCATGACAACTGTAAATGCTTTCACAATAGAGATCGACTATTTTGCCTACCAAACTCCCACCAAAATAGGTTGAAAATTGTAAAAATGGGTGAAGCCTCAGAATACAACGTGACAAAGTGCTAAAGTTGAGGAATTTATTTGTATAGTGACAATGCCTCACTTAATGATTCATTCGGTCTCTTGATAAGTCTTAATCATCGACTTTAAAAACTCGGGCATTGGACTCTTATTAACAAGTCACTTAACAAGTCTTTGGTCGCTTAACGACTCATTAGGTGATTCATTCTAAGTGGAAAAATTGGAAAATTTATGAAGTTAAATTAATGGATTACTTAATGAGTCGTTACCATAAGTAATGACTCGTCATGTCACTCATCAGGAGATGGCAAATAGGTTATGATTTTGAATATTCACTTGATAGATTAATTAACGAGCCATTACCACCTAAGTGACGACTGGCTGTGTCCCTCATTTAGACTAATATCGACACCTTTTCTTGTAAATTTATTTTGATATTTTTGGAAAAACTACTTCCTGGTGCAATGCCACCAAAAGGAACTTTAAAAAGGGTATGGCTAAGAAACAACGACCAAAATAGGGAAAATCCTCGACTCATAAGCGGTCGATGAACCAACCTCTTTAGAAGAGTCTAGTTGTTCCGTGGAAGAGTAACATGTTGGAAGAGGAATAGTCGAGTGGTACTTGATGCTTCTTTGAAAGAAAATTCAAATATCATCGTAGCCATGGTTGAGTCTTGGTTCTACTGCATATTCCCCTTAGTGAAGAAGGGGAAGAGGATGTGTACTCATCACATGGTAACAACATGGTGAGTCTAGTGTTGGATAGTTGAGTAATTCTACAATGGATTCCAATGCTACCAACAATGAGATTGAGACTTCAGATGCATCTCCACCAAGTAGGGCACAACCTACAATAACCGAATCCGAGATGGAAATGTCCTAGGCATGAGGGTTGTCTATAATTGTGACATAGCGTAAAATGAGAGGAAACATGAAGAGGAGATCTATGAGGAGCCTCGCCAATCACCACTTGGATTAAAGATCTCGCTAGAGATACAAATCCTATGGGTGATAGATACACGTCAATGGGATGAGTGAAATCCCTAGGTAGTTACAACGCGTCGATGGTGTGAGAGTTTTATGCCGCCTATGCTGCTAGGCTGAAGAATCGTGCCCTAGGCCAAGACTGGAGAAAGCAGCCAACATTGACCAGTGTCATGGTGCGGGGCACTAAGTGGTAGGGAAATTTTAGAGTACACCATCTCACGTATATTGTATAAGTGTAGATTTTGAGCCTCCGAACAACACTATTGAATTTGAGTATTAGGTGAGTTTGATGAAGAATAGCTACGGTCAAGAAATTGAGTGCAGATAATAAAAGTTGCACCACATATGGCTAGTGCGGATCAAGGTTGCGAAGGAAACAAACATGTGGAATGGCTAACAAAGTTAGCAATCGCTAATGAAACACGCGACTCGAAACTTTAAGGCAATGTTTTGGTAGTCACCGTAAGCATCATCTAGACCGAATGCAATGATAATATCATTTCCTCAGATCGTGCTGACTTGTTGGCTAGTATTATGGAGGCTCTAAGATCAATTTCAAGACAAACAACATATTCCCGTTTGGTGACTGCTGTGCAAGGCATCTAGGATTCTAGGAAATAGAGGATTTTCATTCTCAGCACGTCCTATAGTTAAATGTGGAATAATAAGAATATAACCAATTCATGCTAGAATAACATCAAAGTCCATCATGTCTAGCTCTACTAGGTCAACTGTGGTATCTTTATGATGGACTAAACTCTATAATCTCCGTAGATTCTCTTAGCTAAGACGACCAATGGACAAGAGTAGAAACACTAAAAAGCTCTAAGAGTTATTCGGGAGATTCCAAACTTAACTTCTACATAAGGAGTCACAAAATATAGTATATCACCTGAATCAAGTAAATCATATACATCAATCGAGAAGACTATTAACATACCCGTGATAATGTTTGGGGAGTTCTCTTGATCCTAAATAATTACACATAGCATACGTATGGTTCTCGACTCTACCTGCTCTCGAAGTATTGCCCTTTTGGGTAATCTCCTTACCCAAGGAGGGAGTAGACTAAACTCTATTACCCTCATTAGCATATCATTATGGACAATATCTCGATAATGGCCCCTGCCGATGCAAACACCCATAACATCCGCCTCTACCAAGACGACACTCGCCATGACCTTACCACACTTGCTACAAGATGGCCGTCGAGGTGTTCCCTATACCCAGACCTCTTATCACTTCTATTACCTATAGCATTAGCGTCTATGGGCGTAGAGGACATTTTTATATAGAAAGACCTATTTTAATTTTTGTTCCTTCCGTTGAGTAGCCTCATGACCTCGTTATCTTAGTCCTCTAACGCTCCTGGCCATTCCCATTATCTTCTTCTACCTAGTGGATGTAGACCATGAGCCTAGAAAATCTATATCATAATCAAGAAAAGCTCCTTACATTCCTTATTCACATGCTTTCCTAACGTAAACATGAATTTCATTCTCAAGCCTCTGTAGTGGTGTACCATTTATATATATAGATAGTTGAATAAACTTAAGGATATAGTCTTTTTTTGCTCATATGACCTTGAGTCAAGTTAACAAACTCCTACACCTTTGCCACCTAGTTCCTAAGAGAAGAAGTGGCTTAGGAAAGCTCTCAAACTATCCAAGTGGTTGGAGTTGCATTATCACCCCGCCTTACTCGCACTAGTCATACCATATGTTGGCCATATCCTTGAGCATATAAGAAGCATACTCAACTCCTCTGTCTGCATGGCATGCCTTAAGAATTTTATAGACCTCATCAATAATGTTCGAGGATCCCTATATACTTTAGATCCTCGTGAATAATGGAAGATTCATCCTCAAGAACTCTCTAATTCTTGGTGCTCCTAAGTCAGCGAGAGCAAAAAGCTAGCTAGTGCCGAAGTTTTAACGCACTCCGCCAAAGAAGCTACCAACTAAGTAAGAATCTTAATGGCCCTCTTCTAAATTCTATCTCGTATACCCATACTACTTGAGGCTAAGGAACCAGTGTCTTAGGGATTCTCGATGCAAGTGGTTTGTCCATCCTGCACACCCTCATCGATCCCTAAACTGAGTGTACGGACCATTCCAAGTCTCAGATTCCGGTCTATGGAGGCACATTGACTATGTTCCTCTGACCGGAAGTATGTTTAGGAGCGATCTCAAACACGCGAATACACAAGTTAGAGGAAGTCTTTATAGAGTTAAACTCACCTGCACAATCTAAAGTATGAAAGAAGGGAAGTATTTTCTAATGCTTCGTTGTCTCCACTATTATGTGGTGCGCTTCACACCTATAAGAAGGACGCTACTAGACGCAGCCTTCATAGACACCTTAGGACTCTTTCATTACCTAAAGCTTTCATAGCAAGTTTTCCATGCCCCGAATTTTCCGGATTTTGTCCAACATTCAGACCACTCTCATGATTTAAGTGAACCCTTAGTCCGCTTACTATTTTCTTAAAATATAATAAAACATAGCGGAAGTAATAATTGTATAAACTCAATAAATAAACTAAAATTTATTAACCAAAACCAAAATCAATATTATAGCAACATTATTGACTCAACTCGTAACTCTATTTTATGAAGCCTCTATAATCAAGACTAGTGCCGAGACATAGCCCTCACAACTACCTCATGCTCTATCAAAAATAAAATTACTCCATGACCCGGACTCTCCGAAAGTAGGAGGCTTCACCAACAGCTAAATCATAGTAACGTTTCATAGTGCCGTGTCTCGGCGCTTCATCCTGCCTATCTAAGTCTCGCAAGATAATAAGATACAACACTGCACGGTGTTAGTACATGAATGTACAAAATGTAATAAGCTCGAATGAAATAATAGTTCAGCAAGAGTATGCGAACTAAAAAGAGTAAACTAACCGACTAACATAACCGGGAATTTGAAACTCCGAATGATGCATAAGAATCAATATGATCAATGAGTAAAATAGTTATGCAATAAACCTAGTATCAATATAATTCCCAAATACATAAATAAATGCATAACTTTACTTGGGGATTTCTACAACCAACACATTGTGAATGAGTGAGCATGATGCCCAACTATTCGCTCAATTTGGCAGAGCTACTCAAAACCCTTTATAGGGAAAATAATGGTCACATATGGATACATAAATTTGAGTCCTTACCAAGGACTTATCTTTGAGTAGTCACTCTGAACTAATGACATGATCTTATCTTACATTGGCTAAGTAGTTCCTGTGGCTCTTTTTTTTAATCATGATATCAATAATCATTAGTTTATGTGAAGAACCAATAGAGTAGGATTATAAACTTTAATCAATGACATCAATAATGAACTCAATATGAAGAACTCAACAATAGCAATTCAATGTATATAGAAAGAGAAGAAGACAATTCAAGAATCTAGTCAAAAACCATAAATTTTTAATTTGATTAAACTCTGCATAGATTTGGGGGTGGCATAAGGATGATTAGAAATCCTCACTATAGTTATCCTTACATACCTTAAATCAAACTTCAACCCAAGCTTGAATAACCCTAATTTGGAGAAGAAGACTTCCTAGCTTTCTTGATGACTCGAGCTTAATGACTTTGAATTCAAGTTGTAATGGAGGGAACATGAGTTTAGAATAATTAAACCCTTAAATACTCTTTAGGAATCCTAAAACATTTTAGATTAGGAGCTAAATATATGGAAATTTACCAAACTAACCTTAAGAACTCATGTGCGAATTTGACCCGTCAAAGGAAACATGTCACTTGATGATTCATCCTAACATTTTACAATTCAGGGTCTTCTCATTACATGGAGCAATATAAATACTTTTTGGATCTTCTGCACTTCACAACCAGCTAGAATACCACTCAAACAAATAAGCATCCATGCTAACATGTTATCACCTAAACTACTCGGGACCGATAAGAAATTCAATGGAACTTTGCTCAAGATGGATCCACCTAATGAATTGTTAAGTGTTATAATGACTCACTTGACGTAGTTCGGTGCTTTTTGTTTGCCTTGGCCATTTTTCTGCTTCATGTCTAAGTTTTAATCTTAGGGTCTTTTGAAGGTTGTTACAACACATCCTCAACTAGTTCTCTCTTCTCTTCCTCTACATAAGTTGTCCTTCCCATAGATAGCTTAATAAGAGCATCAACAACTACATTTTCTTTATCCGTATTATATACAATACATATGTCATAATCTTTAAGCAAGTCAATCCATCTCCTCTATTTGAGATTCTACTCCTTCTACATGAAAAGTTATTGCAAATCTTGTGTTTTGTGAACACATCAACATTCGCACCATATAGATAATGGCGCCAAATCTTTAATGTGAACACTACCGCCAAGCAACTCAAGGTCACGAGTTAGGTAATTTTTCGATAGGTCTTAGTTTTTGTCTAGGTATAATATATAACCTACCATTCTGCATCATTTCACAACTGATGCCTACTCGATACATTACAATACACCACAAAACCAGTTGTACCTTAGTTGGGTCAACATAGGAGTAGTACTCAATCGATCCTTTAATTCCTAAAATCTTTTGTACAAGCTTCAAAACCATTGAAATTTGAACTTCTTTTTAAGTTGACATAGTCAATGAAGCAGCAATAGCTGAACCTAAGAAATCCCGGAGCATCAACCGGAGTTTTGCCTCCGGGGCCAACGCTTTACAACCTCACCTTATAAATCCACAATAACCTTTGGCTGAGACTCATGTTTCCTCAGAATGATACTAATTTCAACAAAAAATCATAATAATAATCCTTGGCATTCAAGGACTATTCAGAGATAACTAGCATGATCCTTCTCACTTTTGGAGTCAACTAAGATGTCATCAATGAACACAATAGCGAACATATCTAGATATTTCTTAACACTCTATTCATGATGTCCATAAATGCTACAAGAGCATTAGTCAAACCAAATGACATAAGAACAAACTCAAAATAACCATTATGGGTCTTGGAAGGTTGTTTTAATATCACTTCTCCAACTTTCAACTTCGTGATATCCTAATCAAGTTTATCTTAGAGAAATAAGTGGTACCCTATAGCTGGTCGAACAAGTCAATATTCTAGGAAGGGGATACTTATTTTTTGATGGAGTCTTTGTTAAACTAATGGTAATCAATACACATTCTAAGAGTATTATCTTTATTATGCACAAAGAGGACTGGAGCACCCCAAGGAGAAACACTAGGGCAAATGAAACCCTTATTAGAAAGATCATTAACCGCTTTTAACTCCTTTAATTCGCCTAGAGTCATTTTACATTATGCAATAGATATAGGTTGAGGGGTTAGGAATAAAATCTACTTTGAAATCTATATTTCCCTATCTCGGAGGGACTCGGGAAGTCTATCCGAAAGACCTCTCGGAACTTAATCACAACTGGAATTGACTTAAGAGATAGTGTCTCGACATTAAAATCTCTAACCTAGTAAATGATAGACAACCCATATAAATTAACTTTCGGTTCTTAAGGTATGAAATGATGGACTACTTCAAACTAAGACTTTCTCATCCCTTTCCGAAACTAGAACTCTTCTCGTGTCTTACAATTAACTGTGGCCGAATAGGAGTATAACCAATCTATGCATAAAACAATATCAAAATTGACAATGTTCAACTTAACTGCCAGATGTGGTGTCTTTATGATGGACTAAAATGGTACAATCCATGTAGATTCTTTTTGCGAAGACTAACTCACTAACCGGAGTAGAAACACCGGAAGGCTCGTAGAGTTGTTCCAAGAAAATACGTAACTCGACGACCGCAAAGGAGTCTCAAGTAATAAAGTAGCACCTAGATAAAGTAAAGCATTTAACATCTACTTTGAAATCTATTTTCCTATCTGGAGGGACTCTAGGAAGTTCATCCTGAAAGACCTCTCGGGGAACTCATTTACAACTGGAATTGACTTAAGAGATAGTGTCTCGACATTAAAATCTCTTAACTCTAGTAAATGATACACAATCTTAGAAATTAACTTGGTCTTAAGGCATGAAATGGATGGACTACCTTCCTAAACATAGGCTTGCTCATCTTGAAACTAGAACTCTTCATCTCTGCCTTACAATTAACTATGGCGTAATAGGAGTATAACCAATCTATGCCTAAAACGAATAAAATTGACCATATAACTTAACTAAGCCAGTTGTGGTGTCTTTATGATGGACTAAAATGGTACAATCCATGTAGATTCTTTTTGCTAAGACTAACTCATCGACCGGAGTAGAAACACTAAAAGGCTCAGGAGTTATTCCAAGAAAATACAGAACTTGACGACTGTAGCGGAGTCTCGGGCACAAAGTAGCGCCTTGTGAAAGTAAAGCATTTACATTAAAGGAGAGGACATTTAACATACCAAAGGAAAACATCCGGGAAGTTCTCTTGATACTAACAATTAGTCATAGCATATAGACGTGTCTGCACCTTCTCGCACGTCTCAATGTAGTGCCTTCTGGGAAACTCTATCTGCCGATGGAGTAGATGTGCCCTATTGCCCTCTTCATTCGGGATAGATAATCCCTAAAAAGTGTTTCGTTGGCTGCATCCATAAAATCTATCTTCTACCCGACAACACTCACAAAGTGGGTCCTTGTCATACTTTCCACAAGCGGGTGTTGAGGGGATCCACGACCATTCTACCTTATATTTGACTTAATCATTCCTATTGCTTCGAGCCGGGTGCACTAGCTTCCTGGCGTGCAGGTCCATGCACTTTTTTTTTTGAAAGAAGTACTCTATTACCATTTCCCGCTCCTTTGCTGAGTAGTCTCATTACCAACTAACTTTTCCCTCTTACTCTGATGCTCCTCTATATCCTTTTGCTTATCCTCCTCTAAACCGCTGGGTATACACCATAAGCCTAGACATATCCATATCATTTATCAAGATTGCATTCCTTCTCCATTTTCTTAACTAATCCAAGCACTAACTTCCTCATCCTAGATCTCATATATGATACCATCTCTCGGAGCATACCCAAAGACAAATGAATGAACTTAATATTTCTTCACTCCCATGGTACCCCGCTTTAACTTTATGAACTTCTTCCGCTTTGGCCTCTCAATGTTCTACTGCCTAGATGACTACACTGAATCGCACGTGGTCGTGACAAGTAGTAAGTGGCTCAAGTAAGCCAAGTATCGATCCCACAGGACTCCGGACTACAGGCAAAATCACCTCAAGTGTCAATCTATCAGAACTCTAACAATGCATAAATGCTTGTAAAGAAAAGTTTTATATTTATATTATCTAATTTTATACTACAATAAAATAAATATACAAGTGAGTCTCGAACTATGAATGTGAGCATGCCGAGGTCAAACGAACATGTAAAGAAATTAATTATCGATTAAACCGGCTTATCTTTCTCCTGCTGCTAGCTCCAACTTATGCCTATGGACTAAAACTCTCGTATTTAACCCAACTTAAGAATCATGAACCTTCCACCTACATTTCGTGATAAGAAGAAATTCATGTTCTACCATATGAAACCGATTCCACACTTGATCAATACGACTTTCTGTGCATATTTCTATCCTCAAGGTAAATCAATTCTCAATTTTCCAAACTAAGAAGGATCATATCCTATTAATTCACAACTTCAGCTTCGTGCTCTCTCGAGTGAAACCGAACTTTTTAGATATATTAATATCGTCGATATTAATGCGTAAGAACAAGAATTAATAGAACGACCATGAAAGAAAAGTTGAAAACCGATAATCAACAATTACATTTTCAATACAATGGTTCCTCACTCAAAGAAGAAGTGGAATTAGCCACTCATTTGTGGATTAAACATCGTTAAATGAGTATAAATCATACAAACAATTGAAAGAAAGAAGACAGTGATAGAGAAAAACCCTAAGAATTTTTGTCCTCTCAATCGCCTCTCGTAACCCACGTTCTTGCTCCACCAAGTCAGAATAATTAAAATGAACCTAAGTGTTTATTTATACCGTGAGAATTCTTCCTAATAACAAGCAACGCAAGGTCATGGAGTGCATCGCGAGCACCGCCTCCGTGACACGGCAAACGCGGAGGCTCTTCGAATTTAAACTCGCCTAGGCAATTGTCCCCAACGTGGCACGGCATGCAACGCGAGCATGCCTCCACCGTACATTTCTGCAAACGCCGTTCCTTCACCGGAATGTCAAGATCTAGAATTTGATTCCAACGTGCCACGCGCCACAATCCGGCAACCCTCCTTCGAAAATTATGAAACATATCTCCCGAACGTAATGCATCCGCGATGGCAGCGTGTCACGGCTCTATCGCGGAGCCTCGTTATTTCTTGCTTCTCCAGCCGCTTTCCTTGCTCACTCCCGGTCCATCTCCGATTCCTCCCAACACATCTAGCTCCATAAAAGTATGTTTTTCCTGCAAAACAATGCTAATCATGTTGGTTAGTATAAATTCACACTTTCCTACAATTTACATGAGAATGTACAAACATTGTTGGATAAACAAGGCTCAAACGATGCATTTAAGTATCACTTGGGCATATAAATATGCCCCAGATCACTCAACTCCTGGGGAAGAAATGGTTCAAGAATGCCTCCTCAAATCTATCCCATTTGTAGGAGTTGCATTCTCACCACGAACTTACTCCCACTTTTTATACAATACATTTAAAACATCCTTGAGCTAATAAGTAGGAAAGTCAACTCCCTCTATCTTTGTTGCATGTATTTCCCTCAAGTTCATCAAGATCTTATTAACAAAATTCTTGGGTCCTCATCATCCTTAGACCCTGTAAACACTAGCGGGTTTATCCTAAAAAACTTTCTAATCCTTGATGCTCCTAACTAGTCATGAAAGCTAAAACAAGCAATTGTTGAGCCTTAACAACCCTAATATAGCAACCACTAACTAGGTGAGCATCTGGATAGCTCCTTTAAACTCTACCTCTAAAGTGCCAACTTGGGGAGGCCGAGGAATATGTGCTTCTAGGACTCTTTAATTTGTAACCAGTGAATTCTAAGCTCCAACATTACCGTCATTGGTAGCTTGTTTGCTGTATGTTTGTAGAATCTGGACAAGGTCTTAGCTAGTTGTGAAGATACGAACCTGGTACTGAATTGGTAGATGTGCCACTTTGTAGTCAAGGAAGGCATTGTCCTTACCACAAAGTAGCAAAAATCGGCTTGGAGGATGACTGGGCAAAGATAGAGGTTATTAAGAAGTTGCCACTGCTAGTGTCTGTCAAGGGTGTCCGCAGTTTCTCGGGACACGCTGGATGTTATAGGTGGTTCATTCGGGATTTTTCAAAGATCTCCAGACCAATGTGCAAACTACTAGGAAAAAGATATAAATTTTGAGTTTTGGGAAAAAAGTGTTAGTACTTTTGAGGAGCTAAAGAAGAAGCTAGTGGAAGCTCCTATTTTTATTGCTCCTAATTGGGAATGCCCATTTAAGCTAATGTGTGACACTAGTGGTGTGGTCATGGGTGCAGTACTGGGATGATGAGAGAAAAGATTTTTCACTCCATATACTATGAAAGAAAAATGCTAGATACTACTCCTGCTAATTATACTATCACAGAAAAGGAGATGCTGGTACTAGTGTATGCATTCGATAAATTCAGGTCCTATCTTGTTGGGACAAATGTGGTGGTGCACATGGATCATGCTGTGATCCTATACTTATTCAACAAGAAGATGCTAAGAGCAGGTTGATTAGGTGGATATTATTGCTGCAGAAGTTCAACGTGGAGATTAGAGACAGGAATGGTAGCGAAAATGAGGTAGTAGACCATTTGTCGCAGCGAGAGGACAGGTCACATGTTAGTGATGTTGTGTGAACCCGTGAAGAGTTCCCTGATGAGAAACTCTTGGCACTAAGTGTGGCGGAATTCCCTTGGTATGCATACATAGTGAACATTATCATAAGTGGTGTGTACCCACCAGAGGCAACTTCTCAACAACGTAAGAATCTGAAGTATGAGTCCCGGTTCTACATGTGGGATGAACCATATTTATTCAAGAAGGGTATAGATCAAGTTATTAGACGGTGCATTCAAGCGAGCCAGGTGACACGGGTGTTTAGAAGCTATAATTCCTTGCTATATGGTGGTCATCATGAAGGAGAGTGCACTTCTCATAAGGTGCTCCAGTTATGTTTCTTTTGGACAACTTTATTCAATGATGTAGCATCATATGTCAAGGAATGTGATAAATGCCAGAGGATGGGCACAATCAGCAGAAAATATGAGATGCCCCTACACAACATCTTGGAGGTGGAGGTATTTGACGTGTGGGGAATAGATTTCATGGGTCTATTTCCACCATCATTCGGCAATCAATACATTTTGGTAGAGGTGGACTATGTCTCCAAATGGGTTGAGGCCATAGCCTTCCCCACAAATGATGCCAAGGTAGTGGCCAAATTTGTGAAGAAGTAGATCTTTTCTAGGTTTGGAACCCCACGAGCTATTATTAGCAACGGAGGTTCGCACTTTGTAAACAACTAGTTCCGAAATCTATTGGTCAAGTATGGAGTCCGGAATAAGGTTGCTACAGCGTACCTCCCTTATACTTGTGGACATGTTGAAGTATCGAATAGGGAGGTCAAGTAGATTCTACAAAAAATGATGAATGCTGAACAAAAGGATTCGGCAAGAAAACTTGATGATTCTTTGTGGGAGTATAGGACTACCTACAAGATGTCAATTGGGACTTCACCATATCAGTTGGTCTATGGGAAGGCCTATCACTTGTCTGTGGAGCTTAAACATCAAGCATATTGGGCTATGAAGAAGTTGAACATGGATCTTGAGTTAGCGGGGAAAAAGTGGTTGTTGTAATTGCATGAACTGGAAGAGATTTGGTGGGACACATATGAGAGTGCAAAGATGTATAAAGAGAAGACCAAGATATGGCACAACAAGCACATTGTTCCTCGAGTCTTTGAGCCTGGAAAAATGGTGTTATATTCAACTCTCGGTTGATGTTATTTCCAGGGAAGTTGAGGTCCAAGTGGGACCATTTGAGGTTGCTAGGATGACCCCATACGGGGCAGTGGAATTATGGAAAGAAGATAAAAGTGCAACATTTTTGGTGAATGGTCAAAGCTGTAAGTATTATTCAGGTGAGGCCGTTAATCGAGAGAAGATTTCTATCACCTTATCTGATGAATGAGTGTGAATTGGCTCATGCTACGATGGTAAATCAAGCGCTACATGGGTGGCAACCCGTGAATATAATGTAATAGTTAGGTATTTGCACAAAAAAAGAATAAAAGTCATGCCACAACTAAAACTACGACACTGGGTGGGAGGCAACCCACTATTATCTAACTTATTGGTTTTTTTGGATGCAGTACAGGATGAAGCGAGGCTAAGAAAAGAAATCAGGGATAAAAATGTTTACGAAGGTGCAAGGTAAGTGCATGTACAAAAGGACATCCTCAAGTAAGCTTGTGCGATAGATCCGTGTCACAGAGCCTCATCGAAAACGCAACACTACTGAATAATGTGGGTACACATTAGCTCCATGACACAGAGCTGGATCTCAGCATCAGGCTCCATGAAATAGCAAGGTGAATTTTTGTCTGGGTTCACTAAACAGTCGGGTAGAATGCCCAAAATCCCTCTCATTTTATTTCTATTCTTCATTTTCAACCCTAATCCCCTATTTCCAGCGCGATAAGACCCCGAAAATCCCCTCCCCCTCTCCGAAATTCACTCTATCAGAAATGTGACATGGCACTACATCGTCAACTTCCTCTCCTGTCTTCTTAAAAATGAGATTTACACGTATGTTTTCATCTTTCTCTCTCTTCTCTCATGTGAAGTTTGGGCATGAACATGTGGGTTTAAGGAGATGGGACGAGAATCAGGCCTAGGTTAGAACATATTGGTAAATGTAGTTTGATCACGGGAAATAATATAGGTCCCGTGATACGCTTTACAACTTAAATGAGTCGTGTTTTCTAAGCTATTTGATACATTTTCATGTGATTTTATAT
>JACEIK010008240.1:12639-57251 GCA_018107945.1 Datura stramonium
CCCCAAGATTTCATAAACACAAGGATTATACACTAGTGATCTTTTCCGGTGTTTAACATGCAATATTGGTAAGTTAAGTTCACCTAAATTGTTGGTCCCCTATCTAGCTGATTTTCACGATGCACCTTGGTCTGTATACGGGTGTTCTTAATTTACCCTTATCCTTAATATCGGATTAGCTATTCCTCGGACAAGTTCAAGATATTAGATAAGGGTTGGTAGCCTCAAATCTCCGTTGTTAATCCATTTTTCCTATTATTTACCTCCTTGATCCGGTAAGTAAGAATAAGGCAAATCCTAACGTTTGCAACCGTAAAAAATCAATCAAAACGAAGGGAAAACAATACATGCATAAAACTCCGTTCAAGAATCACTAAGTATTTTTACCTATATGTGTTAATTCATCTTGGTTCCCACAAATCTAGTTTATGGGTTTAGCTACTCATGTTTGTGTTATTGCAATCACAAAATATAGAAAAAATCATAATTGCAACTTACAAAGTATTGTAGAAGAAAAACCAAGTAGATTGAATAAATAATCCAATGTAGCTTTCGTATCTTAAATCAAGAACAATTGTATGAAAACTTTATCACAAATATCGCTGAAGATTCTCCTCAAAATCGGCTTCTAAACGTTCTCCACATCCTCTCTAAAATAAACCTAAAACTGGGTATTTATATCACAAAGAAATTCTTTTCCTAAATAAATCTGGAAACCAAGTCGGCAGTGACAGCGGGCCATGTGATGGATCGTTAGGCCTTCTGACGAGTCATTCCTTGCTTTAAATTAGTCGTCCTCAGCAGCTTACCCAGGCTTGGCAACGGGTCACCTAACGACTTGTCGTGGCTTAGCACAAGTCGTTAGGTCTCTCGTGGTCCACTTCCTCAGAAATTCCAGTGCACTTCACGGATAGCTCCAGTGCCAACGAGTCGTTCCTTCAGGCGATGACTCATGATATCAGTCGTTAACTCCACTGGAAACTTAGATAAATTTTTCTATTCAAATGCTAACGGTTGACCTCATGACTCATTACCATTTGTAACGAGTCATTCCTCCAACTCGTCAAGTGCACTGTGTCACTTCTTCAGGACTTCATCTTTTTGCCAACGCCTCAAGTGACGAGTCGTGCCTCCTGCCAACGAATCGTTAAGTGACTAGCAGTCACCTTTCAGTTGTTTTTCTTATTAATTCGACCAAGATCACTTCCAAACCTATTTTCCTGCACATTAAGCATAAAATACCTTATATCCATATAAACATACCTGGAATGTGCACGATTTCTTGGTTTTAAGCGTCAAAAGTGCCGTAAAATCATGGCTCATCAGGTATCACTAGAATAATTAATGTTTAAGCTGAGCATGAACCTTGTAGTTGGTAACAATCTGTGCAATCTAATGCTGTTATAAGTGATGCATATACTTAGTTCTGCTTTGTGTGTCAATCTAAAACTTGCCTGGTTAGTTATACTGAGGTATAGGATGGGAGAATAGGAAAGGATCATAGGCCATTTTTTATGATTACTCCACTTTAGCTTAAATGACCTACTGAATGAAAATAAATATCCCTTGATCCCGATTTTGAGCCTTAAATGAACCTTTTTGTTGTTTAGCCAATTCACCTATCCTTCTTCATTATGATTAACCTACTCTAGCTCTGGTCCCTTCTTGGACACAGTGTGCCTCAACTCAGGTAAATTGTCTAAGTTGAGAGTGGCTAGTATATGGGTGATTAAGAAATGATAGGTGGTGAGATCGCTTAAGCATGGCAAGGAAAGGCGGGTGCGGTGTGCATAATGAAATATAAAAAAATGAACAAGAAAAGAAGAAAAAAATAATTTAAAAAAAAAGAAAAGAGAGAAAGAAGAAAAGAAATGCGTGAAAAGAGGAAAACCACACCTATAGTTGTAAAAGAAGCAGAAAAGAGGGAAAAAGAGAGAGAAGTGAAAAATAGGTTGAGTGGAACCAAAGTTAGTGTAGTGCCAAGGAGGGTTAAGTCACTATGTCTATATCTATCATACCCATCCCTGAGCCTACATTACAAGCCTAAGAAAGTCCTATAGTGATCCTCGTTAAACCATTCAAAAATCGAGGTATATAAATTAAAGGCAAGCCTATGGTATTGTATGTGCACTCTTTGAACTTCTTTGTGAAAGTGAGCGAGTTTTTACCTAGTCCCGAAAGATTGTCATGGTTTTTTATATGTGTGCGGGACTTCTTTGTGGTGAGGCCCGCGATTGCATTGGCTGATTTCTAGCTTACCTAGGTGAAATGTCATTTGTGTATGCTTGATTTTGTAGTGATAACACGATGCCACCCATTGATCCCACTATTTCATAATGAGGAGTATTGAGTCTTTACAACAATTTTGTTTTGAGTACTCTAAGAGAGGATTTGATTGTGTGAACAACATGTATGCTATGTAAGTGTTGGAATTCTACGCATCTCCTAGGTTTTTTCAAGTTAAGTGTCGCCATGGGTTGATTTTATTTTGTTTACCTGAGGACATGTAAACATGCTAACTTAAAGGTGTTGATGTGTCGTGGTTTTACAACACTTTCAATGCTTAAAACCAAGTGAATATGCATGCGCTTAGGTATATTTATCCGGATATGATGCATTTTGGTAGTTTTGCAAGTAAAACAGGCCACATGAGTTGGAAATGAGAAAAGAACTGAAAAAGGGTTCAAAGGTAATAGATGAGCCTTACAATAGACCGTTGGTTCTTATCACGAGTCGTTCCAGGCTGTCGTAGAAAGAGATTCAGAAAAATTGTAAAAATCAAGGCCAAACAACGTTTGAACCCACGGCCCATATAAGCATACAACAAATCATACTGTCCGATCGTGGATTGGATTCAGAAAAAGTGTTGCTGGAGGCTATTTTCCACATGTAGGAAAGATGGGCCGTACATTTAAAGGACGAGTCGTCATTGCCCATGCAATGTTAATCTGAAGACATTTATTGGAAGCCTTGAATCAATAGTGGAAATCAACGGCTCATATGATCTCATAACGAGCCATTGTATGTACTAAACCCTGGAAAAAACTAAGTCTAAAATAAACAGCAAAGCATCCGATGGACCGTTCAAGCATCAAATGGACCATTGTACTTGCTGACACCAGAATCCAATTTGACTTACAAAAGGATTTATTTTATGTTTATACATACTTTGTTTAGGTTTCTATTACTAGTGATAAATTTTTACCATATTTTGGAGGTTGTTGTTCGTCCTTGAAGTTCAAGAAACAATTTTCTTAATTTTGTTCTTGGGCTTTGAAGAATCAAACATCCTTTTATTATTGATTAATTCAAGAAGTGTGATTTCTTCAGCAAATTCTTGTAAGTTTATAATTATGCTTTCTACTATGATTGTTATGTCACGCCCCACCTTGGGAGGCAAGACTAGCATCTAATGCCACACTGGAATCTGAGATGACCTGGCTGAGCATATGCACCTTTGGTGCCTACCAGCGACTCAAAGAGAAATCACCCATCAATCAAAACCCTAGGTCATGCTTTTCTAGAATAATTGAAACTGAATTTTTGATAAAACATTTTGGGGCACAAGGACGGAAGAATATCCTTGTTGAAAAACCCGCATACCTGCTTCGAAGAATTTCGCACTAGACTTGACCTTGAAGCCTTTGAATAATCCCTTGAAGAATCCATAAAACTAGAGAGAGAACGGGAAGAAGGGTTTGAGAGTTATATGATTTAGAATGAGGGTTTAGGTTAGTTACCCCCTTAAAAACATCCTATACCATACTCAAAACGATGTAGTTTAGGAGTTAGGAGCATAGGATTTTATGAAAATGCCCCTGAAAAAACCCAGGAAAAATCATGTTGCCCAGCCCCACGGGAAACTCCACGAGTCGTTTGCTTGACAACGACTAGTGGTGTCAAGCCATGGAGTGCACTGGAGTTTGCTCAAAAATCCTCCAGACTTGCTGACTTCTAACTCCATGAGTCGTTCTTTGATGTAACGACTCGTGGCTCCCTCTGTTACCACTGAAGCCAACAAATCCTTATCTCTCATCCCACAACTGGCACGATGAATCGTGGATGGATGTAACAACTCATTCTGACCTCCCGTTGTCTCCATTGTCCCAACTCACATTTTTCTCTAGATTTCACTCGATGACTCTTCAAGGTGACTCATTACTGAACTTAACGAGTCGTCAAGTCCCTGTCCCCTGGAATCTTGACATCTTAGGCTGCTGTTCATGACAAGGACCCCATGAATCATCTCCTCCCCACACGAGTCGTGACATGAGTCATTACTCCAAAACTCTGAACAAAACTTTACAGACTGCTTGCAACGAGTCTTACCATGATTCGTGGTGTCATCAGACGAGTCGTACCTTAACTCATTCTAAGGCAAATTTGCACTTCCTTGCTGGTTTTCCATCGTAAGTCTGGGGTTCGTTCTTAGAAACTTTCGGGGTGTTACAATACCATCACAATATATCTATATACTGTTATGGTATCATTAAGGTCTCCTTCAATTCTTTAGTGAGACGTTCCTCAATCCCAATGATACCATCATACTTTATTTATATACTAGCATGATATCATTAAAGTCTGCTTCAGTCCTTTAATGAGACTGCTTAATCCTCCAGATGCCATGACAGTATATCTATATACTGTCATGGTATCATTGAGGTCTCCTTCAGTTCTTTAGTGAGACATTCATCAATTCCAATGATACCATCATAGTATATTTATATACTAGCATGATATCATTAAGGTCTACTTCGGTCTTTTAGTGATAAACTTCTCAGTCTTCAATGGTACCAACATAATATATCTGTACACTATCATGGTATCATTGAGGTTTGCTTCAGTCTTTCATGAACACTCCTCAATCCTCTATGATGCCATCATAGTATGATTATATATTGGTATGGTATGATTGATGTTTGCTTGAGTCCTTCATGAGACTTCTCTGTCCTTCATTATATCATCACAATATATCTATATACCACAGTGATATCATTGAGGTCTACTTTAATTCATAAGTGAGACACACCTTAGTCCTCCATGATTCCATAAAATATATTTATATACTGTCGTGGTATCATTGTTGTCTACTTTAGCTCTTCAGTTAGACATTACTCAGTCCTCCATGATACCATTATAGTATATTTATATACTGTCATGGTATTACTGAGATCTGCTTCAATGAGACACTTTTCAATCCTCTATGATACCCACATGATATATTTCATATACTAATATGTATCATAAAAATAAATTTAAAAAAAAATTATAAAAAACAAAGAATAAGATAACAAGATAAAAACAAAAATAAGAAATGAGCCAATAGGAGAAAAATAAAGGAAGAGAAAAAAGAACAAAAGGAGAATATGAAACGTAAACAAAAGAAACAAAAGGAAAATAACATTAACTGTTGGAGTGCAGTTATGGATAGGAACCTCGCTCCATAAAGATGTCAGGACCCGAGCTAGGACCCTGGATCGAGAAACGGGACCTACAACCACGAATGGCTCAAAGTTGACCTATGGCATGTACCTAGCAACTCAACAACATAAATTAAAGCAAAAACTGATAAATTAAACATGAATAAGTGGAGGACTGAATATCATAAAGCATATAACAAGTGAATATATCACGACGTTGAATCTCAAACTGAACACACAAATATATGTTTGAAAAGCCTCTACTATCTGATGAGATGCAAGGACATGCCCCCCTAGCTATCTCCAAGTCCGGAAAAAACTGACATGATCAACATAACTAAATGAAGGTCCCCAGGAGATGAGGACTCACGCACCAAGGCTAACTGGATTGAGAGGGAAGTGAGCTGTCAATGAAACTGAGCTGGATCACCTGAACCTAATATCATGCAACGATATAGCATAGAGTATATGATGAGTTGGTAATTTACCAACTCATTCAGCTTTTAAGCATGGCCTTTTGCTTGATTTTCAACTCATTTAGGAATGTATTATGCCCTTTTTATTCTCTATGTAGGCATTTTCAGGAGATAAACATAATGGAAGATTTGAACTCAAAAGGAGATACTAAAGACATGCTTTTAACCAGCGAAACACAGATCTAGACTTGCAAATTGTAGGTGAAACACAGATGGGAACGTAGGTTGACACTGGCTATTCACCGGTGCTTCGCAGATTGGCATTGGTGCTTCATAGGTTGGCACCGGTGCTTCTTAGGTTTGCATCGGCTTTTCACCAGGTATTCATCGGCTATGCACCGATACTTCACAGGTTGGCACCTCCTACACACACTTCGAAGGGAAAGTGACCCATTTCGTTGATGGAGGGGAAAAAACGTGCAAAAAGGAATCCAAAGCTCCTAGAAACCTCCAAGGGTAATTGTGAAAATTTATACACAAGAAAGTACAGATATTTATGAACCAAAATTGTGCACCAGACACAATAAATTCATACAACACATTCAATTCTAGAGAGAAGTAAAACACCATAGATTTGTAGCGATAAAAAGTACTTGTTCTTTTTCTTTAACCTATTTTGGGGGAATTCCACCATTGTTGTAAGAACTTGTGAAGAAAATTTGTGAAGGATCATGATGAATTTTGAGGGAATTTCTCTTGATATCTTCACTCTCTCTCTCTAAATATGCATAGCTAATTTTCTAGCTAGGGTGTGTGCATGGTGGGTTTGTAAACTTGAATTGGCATTGATTAATTGCTCTTGGATTATAATTGCAAGTATAGATATATTGTTTTCTACAACTATTAATTATAAAAATGATGGTTGCAAACATAATTTTTTCTTACTTTCTTGCTTTTGCATGAGAAAGAAGGGTGAGAAAATAATAGAGAGGATTTGGAGTGTTGATGTGTAAGGTTGAGATAGAGATAGTCAAAACCCACTTTTCCACTCCATTAAAGGTTCAAGGCTAGAGATATCTTGATCCGACCTCAAGCTTTTGTGGTTGATAATTTTAATTTGGGCTTGGGGTTTGAGAAAACCCAAAGCATAAACATTCTTGTGGTTAAGAAACAAGGGAGTGTGCTTTATCCATCCCTATCTACACTAAATTTGAATCTAAGGCGGTGAAGTAAATCCCGTTTAGTTATTAGCCCATCAATAGAACACCCCTAGGCATCTCACTTGTGATTGCAACAATTGGAATCACCCCTCACTTAGCTCTAAGTTTGAATTTGATATTGTTTTCCCTTTTCCCCCATTTTTACTTTTCAAATGTTGAATAACGATGTATTCTAGTTTGAATTAGTTTATAACTCTTAAAATATCAACTCAACCTTGTGGGATTCGGCCCTGACACTTGTCAAGTATATTTGTTTTTCCAACAACTGTTTACACTCCATCCTAGCAAGGAGTGAATTTGGACGTTATCAAAAATAGCGCCATTGTCGGGGATTTGAGTTGTGATGGCCATTAGTTATTTATTGATTTAAACTTGTTTTGCATTTTGTTTTACATTTTGTTTTGTTTTTATTGTTTTTCTTTATATTTGTATTGTGGCATCATGGAATGAAAGGAGGTTTGTTTGTTTCAACCCTTATCGTGATGACCCATGTCCCTATTGTGGTTGACCACACCTTTGGCAATATTTCAAATATGCCCCTAGAAGAGAGATGAGTGCACCTTCTTTCTCCTATGATGCGTATAGATTCACTTTATGTGGTGTTCATGATAGACATTGGGGTAGATGCCCAAATAAGTTCACTTCTTGTTATAGTGGCTATGATGGAAGTTGTGCTCTTGAGCTTAATAGGAATGAAGCCATGGCATGTGTGGAAAGACACACAACATATGACCAAATGGAATCCATGATCCAGGGCTTTTTACAGCAGGAATCTAATGCGGAGAAGGATACCAATTCCTCAACGCCCATGAAAATATCGACTCCTCAAGAAGGAAACTATAGTTTTCTAAAAGAAGAAGCCAAGGAGATATTGAGAAGAATAAGAAGGAGAAGTAAACAATGGACCAAGTACAAATTGATTCTTGGAAAGAAGCTCAACATGATGATGAAGATGAGGTCAAGATAGACTTGGAAGAGGTCAAGGCGGTTTTCCAATCAACCAACCTTACAATAATTCAAGATGTCGAAGTTGAGGAAGTGACACTAGAGTTCCTAAGAGACATCCAACAAATCATGCTTAAGGACTCCAGTGCACTTGAGAAGGATGATGTCAAGCAAGAAGCATGCTTGAGAAGGGAGCGACTTAAACCGTCCTACTATCATTTTTTAACTTTGAGCTTAGGTGAAGAAATGGAAATTGAGGAAACCAAGTCTATAGAGGAAGTTGAATAAGAAGATCAAGGTGGCTTCATCTTAAAGTATGCCATGCCAACAAGGTCAAAGGACATCCCTCCTTTAGGGTCCAAGAAATACAAGAGGCAACATCGATTGCTTGGTGCAATGATTCTTACACCACCACCCCTCAAGCGAAGTAGAATAATGGAAAAGAAACTAGGGGTGCAATTCAAAAGCTCAAAGTGGAGAGAAAAGTGGTGAAGATTGAAGTCGTCGAGCCGTGACGTTAAGTAAGGCGCTTCTTGGGAGGCAACCCAAGTGCTTTTACTTTTATCTTCCCTTTATTTCTTTTTACTTTATATTTGTGTTGTCTTTGATTGTGCAAGGGTGGAACGGGTGTGGAATGTGACAACAAGTTGAAGGAGCAAAATTGAGAAATTGGCACTAGACCTACGAACCGTAGGTTCTAATGTGCGAAACTCAGATGCCAACCAGAATAGCTGGATGAAAAATTTCTCAACATTGGCACATTTGCACTAGACTACAAAATGTAGGTCCAATGGCGTGAAACATCAGTTAAGCGTCGGTTATGTACAGAACACCTGGAAGGAGAAGGTTCAAAAGAAGTGGTTCTACGTTCCTCCTGTGAAACGCAGGTGGCAACCGGTGAAACGTAGGTTCAGCTACATGGCACACAGTTGCAATGCAGATGCCTCTATTATACCAGGGAGTTCTTTAACCTATTCCTCCCTTATTTTGTTCAAACATTGTGCATCAAAGACAATGCCTTAACTTTGTTTTTATTTGTTTTGTTGGGAGGTAAAGTCTAAGTAACCCACTTGTTAATGATGCATGATATGTCCCTATGATAGATTGGGTGACGCAATTATTAAGGATAAATAGTCTTACTTACTATTTAGCATCACCTTTGTAGATGGTAGTCTATGAATAGACTCCAAGGGTTTTCTTTATACCACGGTTCTTTCCCACGGATCAGTTTTTTCTTATTTATTTTTTTGTTGAACTGGGTAACATTTCCCAATGATGGATCAAAAGGAGACTTTCTTAAGTGAAAATATCAATTCTAGAGTCTTCTTGAGTCTTTTGTGCACCTGTTTGAAGAGGTACCACAAAAATTTCTTGCTTGGTGTTGCATATGAGTTTTGAAAAGAAAATGGGGGAACTTAAAGTTGAAAATGAGCACACTTTTATCATGGGTTATACATTCCTTGTTTGGCTTGTTGATTTGCAAACTAGCTTGTATAAAGTCATACTCTTAATATGATTTAAAAGTGTGTAAATGCCTTGGATTGTGATGCCTTGTGTGGTGAGTCTTTTGGATAAATTCTTGTGTATGTATGATTTTCTAGAACTTTCCCTAAGTGAGACTCAAGGCGAAATTTTAGATGTGGCTTCACTTAGAACATGATCTTAGGATTTCTTTTAATAGTCACTTCACCAAAACGACCTCCTTGAACATCAATCTTAGATAGCCAATGTTTGAGCCTTTACCTTTTTTCTTGGAAACCATATTACAAGCCCAATGACCTTTTTAATCCTCTTCTTGGGCACCTATCCTCCCTAGTTTCTAGTAATAAAAGAATGAAAAATGGGGCTTAAAGCCCAAGAGATGGGGAGAGATAAGGAAATGAATTGAAATGAAGCAAAACCCTAAGTTTGGGATTTGAAAAAAAAAGGGAGAGATATAAGAGCTTCAATGTGAGATAGCACAAATTTTTAGTGAAATGGAGTTGAAAAACCTCAAATCATTAAAAGAGAAAGAATAGTTGAAAGGTGCTACCTCTTACTTAGATGAGACTAAATGTGGAATCCAATAGTGTTGTAAGGGTGGCTCTTTCCAAACAAAAGATGAAGATGATGAGCAAGAAGAGATAAGGTGGAGTGATCTCAATAGATTGATAGGATGTTAAAAGTGTTCACAGAAAGTCATTAGAGAGGTTTTAGCCATTAGATCTAAACATTTGTCCTACCTTTATTAGTGGTGAGTTACACAAAGGGCAAGCCTATGGGTTAATTTGTATTGTGACGACTCAAACGGAGGCTCGGATCGCAACATGGGATAAGGAGCCTCGAGAGACCCCAAGTCGGCCCATGGAATAAGCATTCATCTAACTCAATCAATAAAACTGAAGAATTAACCTGATAATCATAGTTGAAGTATGAAATAAACATAATATCAAAATACACAATCTAAAGCAGAATACATCTACTTTTGTTTGAAAAGCCTCTAAACACGATGAGTTGATGAGATATGCTATACCCCGAGAACCCAAGGATCAGACCCGGGAGTCAAACAGGGAAAATCTAAAAAATGTTGCACCAGTGCCGTATGAGTCATTAGACGACTCGTAAGGAGACCCCATGAGTCGTTAGGTGGCTCGTGGGAAGGTTGGAATGAGCTGAGGAGTTGAGTTCCCCACGGGCGTGTGAACGACTCGTGGTCAGTTACCATGAGTCGTCAAGTCCACCGTGGGGTAAGGTTGAGGATTTAATAGGAGGTCTGGCAGTGTACCTAACGGATGGCACACCACGAGTCGTGGTCAGTCCCAACGACTCGTGAGGTGGGTCATGAGCATGGCGGGGAATTTTTACTAGGGATGAAGCAGTGTACTTGATGGAAAGTGACCACGACTCGTGGTCACTTATGACGAGTCATTGAGTTACCCGTTACGAGCCCAGTCAACCTGGTGTCCAGTGTACTTGATGGGAGGCCCGACAAGTCGTTGTCCGTCCTAACGAGTCGTCAGGGCACCCATTAGGGTAACCTGGTAGTTATTTCTCGCGAATAAGTAAGGGTCTTCTCCTAATTTTCTGCACTCCTAAGACCTAAACAACGGCGTTTTGAGGTCAAGACGGGGTCTTTTAAGGGGAAATCATTCATGATAAACCTCATTTGATGAACGCAAGAGTAGGGAGGAAAGAGGAAAGGGATTCAAGTGTTCTTCTTCAAATTCTCCAAGGGAGTTAAGAATCAAGAAGTTCTAGGTATGTGGTGTTCTGAATGGGTGGTTTAATCCCTACCCATGCCCAATTTCTCCCTAATCCAATGTTTAAAGCTACCAAATCTCTATGGGTCATAACCCAAATGTATGTTTCCTCAAATATCGATATGAGCATGTTGTAGTATGTCTAAAGTCATGGGTTTCGAATTATTGGGTTGTTTTCACTTATTTTATTCAATATTTGATGATTTAATCCCCAAAAGCTCATGTGCCCAAATCATGGGGTTTTTAGAGAAAGTCATGTTTATGGTGACCTCTCAAGCATGATATGAACTTTGAATTTAAAGCATGTTTTCAATTACTCATATTATTATGATCATGTTTTCTATAAATTTAAGCATTTCAAGTATGATTGAAATTATGGGCAATGCCCACATGTCGCTTAAACATGATTTTATGAACTATGTTTTAGCCGATCCACGGGCCTAATTCTATAGCTAGTATTATGAATTCTCAAGCATGTTATGATTATCACCATTGAACTAGCCATGCATGTCATGTATGAATTTCTATGAGCATGTTTCATATTTTGGGAGTTGTACTTAACAGGAGTAGGTTCGGGGCCTTGGTTATGCCCTGAATCTCAGAATAACGTGCCACCATAGGTTAAGTTTGGGACATCCTCAGTGAATGTCCCTTTTGCCCTATAAGGGCCTTCATGGTGATATCACACCTTTCATTGTTCACTACCCTTGTCAAGGTATGAAACTGACCTCCCGATTAGGCTTGGTCGGAGCTCATAAGTGTCAACTCATATAGGGTATGTCGGTTATAGAAATCTCCCACTATTCCTCATTATTTTAATGCATGTATGATTATGTTCATTTGTCTCCAAGTTATGTTTTATGAAATGTTTTTCTCTCGCGTTATGACTATGACGGGTTTACGAATATTTTGGAAATCTTGAGCCCTACGATATACTTATGATTTTAGTCTTTATGATCATGATGTCCCCACTCCTATAACTTTTATGTTTTAAGTATTTTCTTGCATACCTCACATACTCAATACATTCCAAGTACTGACGCACATATCTTCTATGTTGTATCATTTTATGATACGAGGATCAGGAGTTACGGTTCAACATCGCTCTTAGCTTGCTCACAGTTACGCTCTCAGTTCCCTGATGGTGAGTCCTCATGATTCAGAGGCTTCATGTTCGGGGATTTTTTTCTGTCTTTAGTTTTTAGAATGTTAGGGTTCGTTGGGGTGCATCACTTCAACCCCGTCTATTATAGAGGCTTTCGGACCTAATTATAGTATTGAGCTATTACGCTTGGATATGTAATGTTGTTTCCCCATATTTCATAATCAGTTCCTTTTTCATGATTATTAAGCTAATTCTCCTCCTTATGTGATTGGTTTGGTGCTATTAACTATGTGCCATGGGTTGACTTGGGTTACCCTCAGGGCTCATTGTCGTGTCTATATTGGAGTGTACTCTCGGGTCATGAAAACTTATTGTAGAGCAACGGTTGGTGGTGTGCAAAGGGAGTCAGCGCGTTAGGTAGAGTCTTTTTCATGGGTGTGAAATTTTCTAATTATGACAAAACACTAAGTTTAAGCGTTCCGTTCTTTCATGATCCATGTTGTGATAAAAGTCTCTCATCCTTCTAATTCATGCTATTATGATTCTTGAGAAAATTATGGCTCCAGAAGAATAAATGGAAGAACAGAAATGATGAAGGCCACGGAGGTGGAAATGATCGCCAAATCTCGATGCAGCCCCACGTCCGGGGCGGGAGCATTGAGTGAAGGCTGCTATGTTGAGTTTCGGTGGCTATTGAGATGTTGGCACAAGCCTTGACCGCTCAGTTCAACCAATAACTATTGCGTATGTCCCACAGAATGGCAATGCAATGACGGCTTGGATTAGAGAGACTTTGAGGATAAGAGCTTCTCAAAGTTCACAGGATCAAGGTGGGCGGATCCACGAGTTCGTGAAGGAGATCTTGAAGGTCACCGGAGTTATGGGGGTGACAAATGAGGAGTGTGTTGATTTGGCCTCTTATTAGCTAAAGGAGATCGCCTATTTGGTGAGCAATTGAAGGACAAGCAGGAAAATTTGGAAGCGTGTCTATATGGCATTAGATGATTCCCACCTTAGCCCCTTTCTCAAGCCAGGTTCTTCCCTGGCGGATGAGGGAATTAAAGCAATGAGTTTGTTAATCTCAAACTAGGAAATATGGCCGGTGTTAGAATATTCACTTAATTTCACTTGCTGTCAAAGTATGCCCCGAGTTAGTGATGGACCGGAAGGCGCGGGTGAGCAGATTCGTGCAGGAGTAGGCGAGTATCTGGACAAGAATTACAAAACGACCATGCTTCATCGGGATATGGATTACCCACGGATAGTCCTTTATGCTTAGCGGATGGAGGCATATCATATAAGGTAGAGAGAGGCCAAGAGGTCATAACCTTAGCTACGGGTTTTAATCGAGGCGGGGAGGTGGAACTCACACCGGTAGTCTGACACAAGTTTATTACACCAGCACCATCTTGCCAGTACCCCGTCAAGCCTCGGGACGATTAGAGGAGTCGGGCCTCGGGTTGAGAGGTGGAAATGGCACATCGCGCCTGAATTGCACATTCCCATATTGTGCTAATTGTAGCAAGAACCAGTAAGGAGGTGTTTGGTGGGCTCGGATCTTGTTTCGTGTGTGGCAAGCCCAGACATAGGCTCGGGAATTTGCCAGCCTGACAGTCGGGGGTGGTGGAGCCGCCCTCCGGCAACTGGTTCAGTGGCTCTAGTGGCACGTCTACTCGGCCAGTACTTTGGTGGTTGTTGGCGGCGAGCGCGGGAAATCGGTTTTATGCACTTGGCTCTCGACAGGAGTAGGGAAGCTTCACACCGATATGGTTACAGATATGTTGCGAGTCTTTCATATTGATGCTTATGCTTTGTTAGATCCTGAAGCTACCTTGTCTTTTGTGACACCCTCCATTGCTAGTAACTTAGGAGTCGATCTGAAATTTTGTCAAAACCATTTTTGTGTCTACTTCGGTTGGGGATTCAGTCATGCTTCGAGCGGGTATATAGGGTTTCCCCATCACGAGAATTGCGTAAAGGTTACCTCCACGAGTTAGTAGAATTGACTATGACTCATTTTGACATTATTTTGGGCATGGATTGGTACGTGCATGTTATGCTTGTTAAGCTGTAGAACCCGAGCGGTGGAGTTTCGATTTCCAAGTGAACCAGTCTTAGAATGGAGAGGTAGTTCAGCGGTACCTATAGGTCTCTTTATCTTCAAGGCCACGAAAATGATTTCTAGGGGTTGTATTTATCATTTGGATTTGGGGTTAAGGATGCCACATTCGAGACCCTAGGCCATTGATCGAGTTCCGTGGTATGTGAGTATCCCAAGATATTTCTAGATGACCTTCCAGGTGCTCCTCTTAAGAGGAGATTGATTTTGAGATTGATATTTTGCAAACACACAACCCATACCAGTTCCTCCCTACCGAATGGCCCTAACCGAGCTAAAGAGTAAAAGGGGCTTGGTTGAAGGATTTTCTACAAGATAAGGGTTTCATCAAATGAGTAAGTCTCCATTAGAATTGCCCCAGTGTTGTTTTTCGAAGAGAGATGGTTCTCTTCGGATGTGTATTGACTAAAAATTGAACAAGGTCACCGTCAAGAATAGATACCCTTTTCACAAGATTGATGGCCTATTTGATGACTTAATTCATCATTCTCCAGAATGAGGCCTTGGAGTTCGGGTATTACCAGCTCGGGGTTCGAGAGAGAGACATCCCTAAGAAGCGCTTTCAGGACCCGATATGGCCCAGTATATGAATTTCGTTGTTATGTCTTTTGGAATAACCAATGCCCTGCCGCTTTTATGGATCCTAATGACGGGTATTCCAAGGCATATCTGGACATGTTGGTGAGTAAGTGAGCTTTGTTGAGCGACATATTGATATGCTACAGGGCGTGGAGGGCATGTATTTTACACCACCTAAGGAGGTAGCCATCTAGACCCTCAAGGATAACCAATTATACGCCAACGTTCAGCAAATGTGAGTTCTAGCAAAAATTAAGTCGCATTCTTGGGACATGTAATTGTCCAGCGAAGGTATAAGGGTGGACTCCTAGAAAATAGGCGCATTAAAGAATTGGCCCAGACCGAGGTAAACCCCAGGAGATCGGGAGCTTTTTGGGCTTAGCGGGTTATTACCGGAGGTTCGTGGAAGGTCTCTCATCCACATTGCATCCCCATTGACTAGATTAACTCGAAAAAAAGGTGAAGTTCCAATAATTGAAGAGCTGGCAGAAGAGTTTCGGGGGGAAGGCGACTCATTTCGGCACACCCGATGTTGACTCTACCAGGGGGTACCGATGGGTTTGTGTATATTGTGACGCTTCAAGAGTTGGACGGGATGTGTATTGATGCAGCACGAGAAAGTCATAGCATATTCTTCTAGGCAATTTGAAAACTCACGAGAAGAATTGCAGGCCATGATCTTGAGTTGGCGCAGTGGTGTTTTCTTTGAAGATATGGCGGAACTATTTGTATGGGGTTCATGTAGATGTATTCGTAGACCACAGATCTTACAATATGTGTTCACGAAGAAGGATCTCAATCTTCGGCAATGGAGGTGGTTGGAGCTACTTAAGGACTATGACATGAGTATCCTTTACCATCCGTGTAAGGCCAACATGGTAGTGGATGCGGATGCCCTTAGTAGATTCTCTATGGAGAGTTTGTCTCACGTGGGTGATTACGGAAAAATTTGGTAAGGAATGCATCGACTTGCGGTTGGGAGTTAGATTAGTTGGCTCGATCGTTGAGGGTGTTGTTTAGAGCGGTTTAGCATAATCTGTGGTAATGAAGTTGAATGTGTAAAATGAAAGATCCTTTGTTGGTAAAGTTGAAGGAAGCTATTCAAAATGAAGGTACAGAGATGTTCTCAAGGAGTGGGTGTCTTTAGGTACCAGGGTGCCTTATATGTTGGCTTGTGGGTGATTTGAGGAGTTGGATGATGCGTGAGGCTCACGAATCGGATATTCTATCCATCAGTGCCACCAAGATGTATCATGCCTTACGGAAAATCTACGGGTGGAATGGCATGAGGGATATTGCAGAATTTATAGCCAAGTATTCGAATTGCCAACAAGTGAAAATTGGGCATTAGAGATCAGGAGGTGTACTTCGGGATATCCGCATTCCTACTTAGAAGTGGGAAAAATCAACATAGACTTCATAATAGGTTTACCCTTTTTCAAGTCGATCATTTGGGTTGTGGTGGACATGTTAACCAAGGCTGCTCATTTCTACTAGTCAAAACCACCAGTGCAGTGAAGATTATGCCAAATTATACATCCGAGCCGGTTAGGTTGCATGGAGTGCCCTTGCATTAAGATTATATCGGATAAATTGCTGGTTACCTCTCATTTTTGGAGATCTTTTCAAAAGGGACTTGGTACGAATCCAAGCCCAGCATGGCATTTCATCCACAAATAGATGGCCAGAGGCGGAGCTGACTATCCAAACTCTTGAGGACATGTTGAGAGCTTGCGTTATTGATTTCAAGGGTAGTTTGGGATGAGCATTTACCTCTTATTGAGTTTCCTACAACAACGGTTTATCACTCTAGCATCCAAATGGCATTTTGAGGCTCTTTGCGGGGCGAGGTGTAGATCGCCCATTGGTTGGTTTGAGGTAGGTGAAGCTTCGTTAGTGGGTCCAGATTTAGTCCAACGAGGCTAGCAGAAAGTTCAGTTGATAAGAGATGCTGTGGCTCAAAATCACCAAAGTCTTATGCAAATGTGAGGAAGAGAGACCTTGATTTCGGGATTCGATGATTGGGTGTTTCTGAAGAGTATCTCCCATGAAGGGAAGTAATGGTCGAAATAAAGGAAAACTCAGCCCCCTTACTCTGTGGTCCATACCGGATTGTGAGACGAGTGGGTAAAGTAGCCTGAGCAAAGTTACCTTAGGAGGTCAGCTTAGTTCATCCCGTATTTCACGTATCTCTCTTGAAAAGTGCTTGGGAGATCTCGGCTTAGTGATTCGGTGGAAAGTGTTGGTGTGAAGGATAGCCTCAGTTATGAGGAAATTCTCGTGGCGATCTTAGATCGTCAGGTTCGGAGGTTTGAGGAACTAGGAAGTAGCTTTAGTAAATGTTTTATGGAGCAAATCATCATGTTGAGGCTACGTGGGAAGCCGAAGCGGATATGATAGCTAAATACCCTCATTTTTCCCTACGAAGCTCCGAGTCTCGGTTTGAGGTATCGGTTTTCCCTAAACCTCTGTCGATTTTTCATGTTTCGTTCATGCGTGCAAGTTTGTTTTATGATATGATATATGTATGTGATGTTGGAATTGGTCAAGTTATGTAGTTCTTTTGGGGTAGTCGTTCGTTAATTTTCAGCTTAAATGATCAATATTTGCATATGGTGTTTGTTCTGAGTTTTCTGCATGATTCTAATGTTCGAGGATGAATGATCCCAAGGGGGAATATTGTTATACCCCGGGAACCCAGGGGATATGACCTAGGAAGTCAAACGGGAAAATGCGGAAAATATTTAGTAGTGTAGGACGAGTCGTTAGACGACTCGTGAGGAGACTCCACGGAGTCGTCGAGGTGATTGTGGGAAGGTTGGAATGAGGTGAGGTTGAGGTCCCCACGGGCGTGGCAACAACTCGTGGTCAGTTACCACGAGTCATTAGTTCCACCGTGGGGCAAGGTTTAGGATTTAATAGAAGTGCAGCGATTATTACCTAACGGATGGGCCCCACGAGTCATAGTGGAGTCTAGCATTTCGTGAGGTGGGTCATGAGCAAACGGAAATTTTACTAAGGATGAAGGCGATTGTATGACAGAAGGTGACCCGACTCATGGTCACTTGTGATGAGTCATTGAATCACCCATTACGAGCTAGTCAACTGGTATCGTGTACTTTACGGGCGACAACGAGTCATTGCCCGTCTTTGACGAGTCGTCAGGTCACCCTTAGAGTCAGCGGCCCGATTATTTCCTCCGAATAAGTAAGAGACCGCTACCGTATTTCCTACACTCCTAAGACCCAAACTACGTCATTTTGAGGTCGGGACAGGGTCTTTAAAGGGGAAATCATTCATGATAAACCTCATTTGATGCATGCGAAGTAGGGAGGAAAGGAAAGGGATTCAAGTGTTCTTCTTCAAATTCTCCGAGGGTTTCCATCTAGGGCGTTCCAAGGGATTTAAGAATCAGAATTTACAGTTATGTGGGGTTTTTAATGGGTGATTTAATCCCTACCCATGCCCAATTTCTCCCTAATCCTATGTTTAAAGCTACCAAATCTCTATGGTTCATAACCCAAATGTATGTTTTCTCAAAAATCGATATGATCATGTTGTAGTATGTCACAAAATCATGGGTTTTGGTGTGGGCTTTTTTCACTTATTTTATTCAATATTTGATGATTTAATCCCCAAAAGCTCATTGCCCAAATCATGGGGAGTTTTAAGTAGAGAAATTCATGGTTATGGTGACCTCTCAAGCATGATATGAACTTTGAATTTCAAGAATGTTTTAATTACTCATGTTATTGATCATGTTTTCTATAAATTTAAGCATTTCAAGTATGATTGAAATTATGGACATAAGCTCACATATGAGCTTATGATTTATGAACTACGTTTTTAGCCGATCCACGAGCCCAATTTCGTGGCTAGTATTACGATTCTCAAACATGTTATGATTATCACCATTTAACTAGCCATGCATGTCATGAATGAATTTCTATGACACGCTTCATATTTGGGAGAAGACTAGCACCGAGTAGGTTAGGGCCTAGGTTATGCTCCGGATCTCAGAACTACGTGCCACTGTAAGTTAAGTTTGGGACCTCCTCAGTGATCGTCCCTTTTGCCCTATGGGGCTTTCAGGTATCACGCCTTTCATGGTTCATACCCTTGGCAAGAGTATGAGCAGGCCTCCCGACTAGGCTTACGAATTACAGGGCTCAGTATGTGTGCTCATATTGGGTATGTCGGTTATAGAAATCTCCCCTTTGTTCCTCATTGTTTTAATGCATATATGATTATGTTCTTTTGGCTCAAGAGATTACGTTTTTGTAAAAAATGTTTTCTCTCACGTTATGACTATGACAAGTTTATGAATATTTTCTTAAAATCTTGAGCCCTTCTGATATACTTATGATTTCGATCTTTATTGTCATGATGTCCCCACTCCTATAACTTTTATGTTTTTCGGTATTGTCTTGCACTGCCTCGCGAGACTCGGTATATTCCAAGTACTGACCCACAAATCTTCCTATGTTGTGTCATTTTTATGATACGGGATTCCAGTCACAAGTTCGGCACCGCTCCAGCTTTGCTGATTCTGCTCTCGGTGCTCGGTGGTGTGTCCTTATGATTTGGGGGCTTCATGTTCGGATATTTTAATGCGTCTTTTTGTTTTAGAATGTTTGGGTTAGTTGGGGTCTTGTCCTTCAACTCGTCTATTACGATTAGAGCTTTCATACCTAATTGTAGTATTCAGTTACTTTACTCTTGGATCATATACTGTTGTTTCTTATATTTCATGTCACGGTTCCTTTTGTTCATGATTATTAAGCTAATTCTTCCTCCTTATGTGAATGGTTTAGTTATATGCTCATGCCATGGGTTGACTGGGAGTCCCTCCGGGCTCCTCGTCCCGTGTCAACAGCGATTCAGTGTACTCTCGGAGTCGTGACAGAATAGACCCCAACTAACTCGATAAAGCTGAAAACTGAAAATACATAGAAAATACGAATGAGCATGATCCTCGGGAGATGAGGACTCGAAACAAGCATAAGATGCTAACTCTAAAGGGCGGCTAAGAGCGGGGCTGGGAGTACAGTGTCGGGTCCTGTATCATGAAATGATACAACATAGAAGTATGCGGCCAGTACACGTGTAATGTAATAAGTATGCAACATAAGTAAAACCGCTTATAAAAAAATCATTTATAACATGCGTAGTAATAAACATAAACAATTAAAATTAAGTAGGGCTTGCATGCAATCTTTTAAAAACATGATCTCAAAATAACATAACATCTAAGCTGAATCCATTGACCCAAATCTAAAATCTGAAAGTCATCAAAATAAAACTGAACATTGGGTCGAACCTTATTTAGAACATATATAGACATTTATATCATGAATGATGAATATGCATAACGGAAATCATGAGGAACAATGGGAGACTCATCTTTTAAGCAGGCATACCATGATAGAGCTTCGTGGTCCCAGCTATCACACTCAAGTGGGTAGAGCCGTTCAAAGCCTTTCCATGGCTAAGGACGATACCATGATATCAATATCAAGGTCATGGACCAATAGGGAAGGGAATAGCTCACAAGGGAGGTCACAAAGTAATATATATATAAGTATAAACCTGCATTGGTGCGTAGTTCTGAGGCATAGGATGGTCGACCCTTAGCCTACTCGGTGCTATGCACTACTTCCTAAAACATGCATATGCTCTCCATCATTTTCAATGAGGCTGACCATCGTCTATTGATGAAGCTCAATAATCAAATACATCTCGAGATCTAAAAACATGCATATGAGAAGCTTTAACTCAAATCATACCACAAGCTAAAAGAGTAATTGGGAGTCTTTTCTCCAAAATCTTGACAAGCTTAATTCGGAAAATCACAAATCATACTTGAACATGTGGGCATCATTTTCCAATACTTTAACGATGCTTGAAAATACTCAATTCACATTGAAAATATGATAATAAATATG
The DNA here is from genome assembly GCA_018107945.1 of Datura stramonium. Taxonomy (NCBI): domain Eukaryota; kingdom Viridiplantae; phylum Streptophyta; class Magnoliopsida; order Solanales; family Solanaceae; genus Datura; species Datura stramonium. The sequence goes on from JACEIK010008240.1 coordinate 33,628, forward strand.
GGTAGCTTGAAAACATTTTCATCATAATATCTCATCATAATCATACATTCATCACAAACTTCATATTTCATAGACATTTTTTCATAATTGAGCATTTTAAATTTTAAAAGATTGAAACATGATTTAATGAAAAATAATGTAAAACTTGACCATATTTCTTAATTAAATAATAATAACTCAATTAGATCATGCCCATGTAGAGAAATCAAAATTTCATGCATTGGTTAATAACCCCATAGAATTTACATAGGAAATTTCATGATTTGAGAGAGATTAGGCATGGGTGTGAAAGGATTCACCCATTCATAACCCTACATACCCCATTATGGCCAGTTCTTACACTTCCTTAAATGCCCAAGAATAAATTGAAGAAGAACCTTGAAGGATTGCCTTGGTCACCTCTCTAGACTATCACTCTTGCATGCATGGATATGAATGAGCCTAGGATAGGTTTTTACCCTCATAAATACGCATTCGAGCCTTACACAATGTAGTTTAGGACCCTAGGACTTAGGAATGAAGAAAATGCCCTTAATGAAATTTCTGAAATTTCTGCACTGGTGGTAACAACGACTGTTCTAACGGGTTGTTCTTGGATACCACGACTCGTGGTATCTATCCGTCGTCTCCATTGCCCTTCACATCCTCGGGTTCAATCCCACAACTCGTTAGGGCCAGTCGTTTCTTCAGATAATGATTCTTTAAGTCTTCCATTGTTTCCTCTTAGACGACCTACACCTAGACTTCCCATGAGTCACACCACGACTCGTTCTTCTTTCCAACGAGTAGTGGTTTCCTTAGATTATCTCGACTAGAGGTTTTGATACTCCTTCCCGCAGTCGATGACCACGACCCATTTCTCCTCAAAATGGGTCATCCCTGACCCATTACCTTCCCTTATGCCAGAGACCAGTCTCCCATGACTTCAAACAATGACTCGTTGTATCAAACAGCGGGCGTTGCTTGACTTTATTACCTCTACGCCGTTACGCGAAATTTTCTCGGTGTTGCCAACTTCCATTTTTTAAATTCTGGATCTAATCTTAGAAACTTTTAAGGCAGTAAAATACCTCCCCCTTAGGAACATTCGTCCTCGAATGTGGGAAAACATAAGAAAATAGAAATGCAATCATTACAATTAAATACTAATCATTGAAGCAAAACTAATGGAATGACTATCTCGAGATTCAAACTACATAGGAATTGAATTCATGAATCATACATACATTGATATACATGAAAGAAACTTGGGCACATGAACTAAACATGAAACTAAATAGAGTTTTAGGGAAAAGCGATATCTCGAGCCGGAGGCGAACGGTAGAGAATAAATGTGGATATTTCGCCATAAATATGCCTTAAAGCCCATGAAGCTCCTTCAACGTGTTGATTCCTCCCATAGATACTTTGGTGAAGCTACTTCCTTATTTCTTAGCCTTCAAACACGGCGAATCAATATTTCCACAGAACCTCCTCATAACCCAGAAACATCTTTCACCCGGCGGCTGTCCACCGGGACAACTAATATTGGATCACCCAGCACTTCTTTAAAAAGTGATGCATGGAAAGCAGGATGCACGAATTATCAGGGCAACTCCAATTCATATGCCACCTTGCCAAACCCGTTTCACAATTTGGTAAGGGCCAATATAACGAGAGCTGAGTTTCCTTTCCTTCCAAACTGCATCACTCCCTTCCGTAAAGTAGAATACCTTCAGAAACACCCAATCATCCACCTCAATTCAGAATTCCTCTTTCTCCATCGGCATAGGACTTTTGGTGACTTTAGTATTTTATTTGTCAGTATCAGGAATAAACCTTCTCCATAACATCATGGACCGAATTTGGTCCTATCTCCACAACTTTACCAACTTTGATCCAGTCAATTGTCGATCTCATCTCCTCCGCAAGAAAGCCTCGAACGGGGCCATCGAATCTTGGAATGGTAGTTGTTATTATTTGCAAACTCGATAAGAGTAAAATGATCATCCAAACCACCTTTGAAGTCAATCACGCATGCTCTCAATGTGTCATCGAGAGTTTGAATTGTACTCTCTGCTTAACCATCTGTTACGGGTGAAATGTTGTGTTGAGCTTAACCTGAGTACCTAGTCCTTCTTTAAACGACTTAGAAATTGAGAGGTAAATTGAGTACCTCTATGCGATATGATGGACGTGGGCACTCCATGCAATCGAACTAGCTCTCGGACATATATTTTGGCATAATCCTCCGCTGAATCTGTGGTTTTGACCAGTAGGAAATGAGCAGCCTTGGTCAACCTGTCTACTACAACCCAAATGGAGTCATGTTGTCGATGAGTGCGAGACAACCACGTGACTTGATACATATTGATTTCTTCCCACTTCCAGTAGGAATACTGATATCTCGAAGCACACCTCCCGGTCTCTAATGCTCGACCTTCACTTGCGGTAGTTTGGGCACTTAGCTATGAATTCTGCGATGTCCTTCTTCAAAGCATTCCCGCAATAGACTTCATATTAAAAATCACAATACATGTTGGTGGCACACGGATGGATGGAATACCTAGAGTTCATGAGCTCGTGCAACATACGCTCCTCAAATCATCATCCGGAAAACATAGGTGACCCTGGTAGCCGAGCACATCATCTCCCCTTTGGAGAAGACCTCTACCTTCTAATTACGAATGGCTTCCTTTAACTTTACCAAAATCGGATCCTCGTCTTGTCTAGCTTTTACATCATTCACAAGGATGATTACGATCCATTACGAACAATAACACCGCCATCCATCGAGTTAACCAACCTAACCCCCAACCTTGCGAATCTGATACATCCTTCACCAGCTCCTTTTTCCCCTCATCCACATATGACACACTCTATGGAAAACCTACTAAGTGCGTCCACTACTACATTAACCTTGCCCAATGGTAAAGCACACTCATATCATAGTCCTTGCGAGTAGCTCCAACCACTTTCTTTGCCAAAGATTGAGATCCTTCTGGGTAAACACATATTGTAAACTCTTATGGTCTGTAAACACATCCATGTAGACCCCATAAAAATAATCTCGCCATATCTTCAAGGCAAATACCACTTTGCGGCCAATTCAAATCATGGGTCAGGTAATTCTTCTCATGATCTTTTAGCTGTCTAGAGGCATATGCTATAACTTTTCTGTGCTACATCAATACACACACCAAGTTCGATCTTGAAGCATCACAATACACCACGAACCCATTGGTACCTCTAGGTAGAGTTAACACGGTGTTGAAGTAAGTCGTCTTCGCTCACAGCTCCTCTCCCAAAGCCTCCCACCAATGGAATCTCACCTTCTTTTGGGTCAATTTGGTCAAGGGTGTTGCAATAGATGAGAAACCTTCCACAAATCTTCGATAGTAGCCCGCCAAACCCAAAGCTCCGGATATCAGGAACGATTCATCGGCCTAGGCCAATTCTTCACCGCTCCTATTTTAGAGAGTCCACCTTTAATCCTCTTGATACCACATGGCCCAAAAATGTCACTGAGTTCAACCAAAACTCGCACTTGATGAATTTAACATATAATTGGCGATCCTTGAGTGCAGCAGCACCACTCTCAAATGAGCGGCATGCTCATCTCGCTACGAGTATATCAAGATATCATCAATAAACACAATCACAAGAACATATCCAGGTATGGCTTGAACACCCTGTTCATCAAGTCCATAAAAGCTGCGGGGAATTGGTTAGTCCAAAGACATAACTACAAACTCATCATGACCATACCGCATCCTAAAGGTTGTGTTTGGGATATCACTCTCCCGAACTCTAAGCTAATGGTACCCGGATCTAAGATCTATCTTTGAAAAGCACTTGGCACCCTGAAGTTGTTCAAACAAATCATCAATCTTGAGTAGGATACCTATTCTTGACAGTGAGTTACATTGTATTGTCTATAATCAATACACATAAAGAGTCATCTTTCTTTCGGACAAAAGCGAGTTGGTGCACCCCCTTGGGGACTTTCTTGGTCCGATGAAACCCTTATCTAACAGGTCCTTCAATTGTTCTTTCAACTTTTTTAGCTCATCTGGAGCCATTCTATAGGGAGGAATAGATATAGGCTGCGTGTCGGAAAGAAGGTCAATACCAAAATCCATGTCATGACCCCGAACGTACACTTGGATCGTAGATGCGGGACAAAGGCCTAGAGACCCAAAGTCAACCCATGGAATGAGCATACATCTAATTCATTCACATAAGCGGATGACATAACATAAGGAAACAAAATCATGACATATCAAACCGGTATAATCACTTAGACATATGTAGCTGAATTCTATACTTTGTCACAAAAGCCTCTGTTACAATTATGGGTTGATGGGACAACACCCCCAATAACAAACATGTCTTGAAACAAAGTAGCAACATGTCTATCAAATGAACCTTGGAACAGCGGACTCACCAATACGCTGAAAACAACTCTGAGATGATCTAGGGATGCGGGTGAGCCTGAGAGTTGGGTCCTATATCATGAAACAATACAACATATAAATATGAAGTCGTACCTAGAATGTACCAAGTATGCAAGGTAAGTAAGCAGACATTTTAAATATTTAAAATTATAAATTATCATAAGAGTAGGACATCATGCTCATATAGTAAACATGCATAACTTAAATAGGGCTCAAGGTTTCAAAGCATTCATAGTACAAAAATAATCATAATTATAAGAGAAAAGCCTTACTTAACATGGCTTGAGCCCAAAATGCATAATCATAAGCATTCATAAACTAATGGGAATAGTTGGAGATTCCATGTAACTGACATACCCCATATGAGCACACGCCAAGTCTGACTTACATAAGCCTAGTCGGGAGGCTGTTCGTACCTTGCGAGTAGAACCATGAAGAATGATATCACCATGAAAAGGGTCATTTTTAGTAGGGAAAGTATAAAGGAGGTCCCAACATACCAATGGTGACACGTAGTTTATGAGATTCGTGGCTTAACTTGAGCCCGAACCTACTCGGTGCTCGATACTAGTCCCAAAACATATATAGTGCTCATAGTATAAAATACATGAATTCATGAGATAGTTAAATCATATTAATCATAAACATACTTGTACATAGGTGAACTAGCCACGACATAGCACCCATGAGTCGGTCAAAACATAATTAATGAATCATGAAGTTCATACATATTTGTAGATAGTGCATAAAGCTTTGAATCCATTAAATCATGACAGGTAGTTAATAAAATCCATAATTTAAATCATAATTCATGTTGGGCTTGTAATTATCATTAATGGAAAAGTAAATCATAAATCGATTCATCATGGGTCATGCATAATTTGGCTAAATTCCATAGAAAACAAAATCGGTAATATTATAAATAATCTAAATCGTATAAGTTGATCAAAAATCCTTAGAATATGATGAGATTCAAAAATCACAAAACCCATTAATAATCATTAGATTTTTATATACATCTACTTCAAAACCCCATAAATTTTTGATAGAATTTTCATAAATAAATGAGAATTGGCACGGGTGTGAAAGGAAACACCCATTGATAGCCTTACATACTTGAAAACAACTGATTCTTAACCTTCCTTGAATTCCCAAGAACGAATTGGAAGGATATGAAGAGAAAGCCTTGAATCCCCTATGATCGCCTCTCTATACTCTTACATGCATGAATGGGGACTTAGAATAAATTATCCCCTAAAAGCCCACCTTCCATATGATCACCTCTCTATACCTCTGCATGCCTGAATGAGGACTTAGAATAATTATCACACAAAAACGCACCTTCCATAAGCTAAAACGATGTAGTTTAGGGTCTCATAGCATAGAAAAGTTTAAAATTCCCTTAATGAATGCGCCTTACAGCTGTCCGAGGATTGGACCAGCGGATGGAGACAATGGGTCATTGGAAGGAACAACAACCGTTGTGTTGCTCATCGTTGCACTACTGAGACTTGCCTCCCGGAACTGAACAACGGACGGACAGGACGACTCGTCCTCCTAAAATAACAGATCGTTACATCGACCATTGTTTGCCCCTTCACAAAAATATGGTACATACCACAAGCCTCACCACGACTGTGATTTCTTCCAATAATTCGTGGTCATGATATCAATACATGCCTTGGAAATGCGCTTAGCAAACAACGACCAGTAACCATGGGTCATTTCTTCTCACAACGAGTCATTGGAAGACCCGCCGTATCCCATCTGTTGAACCCAGCCTCCTCCTACGCCTGCTAACAATGACTGGTATTTAGAACAATGAGTCGTTGTGTTGTCCCGTCGTCTCCCACTACCACCCGAGAGAATTCCCTCGCCACATTTGCATACAACGACCGTGGTTAGATGCCACGAGTCGTTACATGGCCAATTTTGTGATATTTTCCTAATTTCAGCAGTTTTCAACTTTTAACTCCCGAGTCTATTCCTAGGCCTTTCGGGGGTATTACAATATCTCCCCCTTGGGAACATTCATCCTCGAATTTAGGGAATAAGTAGAAAATAGAAACATGCAATTATCATATTCAAATACTGATCATTTAAATCGAAAACTGGGGGAATGACTATCTCTGAAAAGAACTACATAGCTTAACCGAATTTAGACATCATATACATCTATACTAACATAAATCAAGCTTGTGCACATGGTGAACATGAAGCGGTTAGAGAATTAGGGAAAAAGCGTGCCTCAAGCGAACCCGAGCCGATAGGGAACGAGGTGTGGGTATGTATCCATCATAACTCCGCTTCGGCTTCCTAGGTAGCTCCTCAACGTGCTGATTTGCTCCATAAAACATTTACTAAAGCTACTTCTTTGTTTTCTCAACCTGAACACGATGATCCAAAGATTGCAGTGGAGATTTCCTCATAGCGAGCTATCTCTCACACCAACACTTTCCTAACAACTAAAAATTGGATCACCCAAGAAGTTTTCAAGAAGCGATACATGAAACACGGGATGAACTGAAGACAACTCAAATGGAAAGTCCAACTCATATGCTACCTTACCAACTCTTCTCATCACCCGGTAAAGGGACCAACATAACGGGGATGAGTTTTCTTTCTTTCCAAAGCATGTGACTCCCTTCATAGGAGACACTTTCGAAAATACCCAATCATCCACCTTGAACTCCAACTCTCTCACCCTCACATTAGCATATGACTTTTGGTGACTCTGGCGGTTTCAGCCTATCCCTTATAAACTAAACTTTCACCATAGCCTCATGAATCTAAATTTGTCCTATCGTAGCTACCTCGCAACCTCCAAACCATCCAATGGGCGATCTACACCTCCGCCCATAAGAGCCTCGAACGGTGCTATTTGGATACTGGAGTGATAGCTGTTATTGTAAGATAACTCAATCATGGGAAAGTGATCATCCCAACTTCCTTTAAAGTCCATCCGACAAAGATCTCAACATATCCATGAGTCTGGATTGTTCGCTCTACCTGACCATCCGTTTGCGGATGAAATGATGTGTTGAGTTTAACTTGAGTGCCAAGCACTTTTTGGAAAGACCGCCAAAACTGAGAGGTAAGCGAGTACCTCGGTGCGAGATAATATACAAGGGAACTCCATGTAATCGCACCAACTATCGAATATACAGTTTGGCAAAATCATCCGTTGAATCCGTGGTTTTCATCGGTAGGAAATGTGTAGCCTTGGTCAACCTGTCAACCACCACCTAAATAGAATCATAGTGTCTGCGAGTGCGAGGTAGGCTGTAATGAAATCATATTGATCTCTTCCCACTTCCAAGTGGGAATTATAATATCTATAGTACGCCTCCCGGCCTTTGATGTTTGACCTTTAATTGTTGACAGTTTGGGCACCTGTCCACAAATTAAGCAATATCCTTTTTCATGTCGTTCCACCATATATATCAGGCAAATCATGATACATCTTGGTAGCACCAGGATGGATAAATGCTTGGATCATAGTACCTCATGCAATATCCGGCCCCTCAAATCATCAACATTTGGGACACACATATGACCCACCGTACCGCAACGAAAGAAGAGAGAGACCATCTCTCCCTTGGAGAAGACCTCTACCTTCGACCCCGAACGACTTCTTTGACTATACCAGCATCGAATCCTCATCTTGTCTATGCTGCATCGATCACATATGGATGATTCGGATCCGTTTTTCACCATAACATTGTCATCGGTTGAATCGACCAATATAACTCCCAACCTTGCAATTCGATGGACATCTTTCACCAACTCCTTCTTCCCCTCATCCACATTAAGATACACTGTTACATAGAGAGCCTGCTAAGTGCTTTCACTGCCACATTAGCCTTACCCGGGTGGTAAAGAATACTCATATCGTAGTCTTAGTAGCTCCAACCACCTCTTTTATCGTAGATTGAGATCTGTCTGCGTGAACACATCTTTTAGCTCTTGTGATCCGTGAATACATCACGTGGACCCCATACAAGTAATGCCACCATATCTTCAATGCAAACACCTTGTGACCAACTCAGAACATGGATCCGAGTAATTCTTCTCATGGACTTTCAACTGTCTTGAAGCATGTGCTATCACTTTCCCATGCTGCATTAACACACACCCAAGTCCGATTCTCGAAGCATCACAATACACCACAAAACCATCGATACCCTCGGGTAGAGTAGTGCCCAGTCTTGAAGTGAGTCGAGTCTTCAACTCTTGGAAGCTTTTCACAAACCTCCGACCATTTGAACTTTACCTTCTTCTGAGTCACCACCTTGGTCAAAGGTGCCGCAATTGATGGAAAACCCTCTACGAATCTCCGGTAGTAGCCTACTAGGCCCCGAAACCTAAATTTACGAAGGATTCATCGATCACGGCAAATTCTTAGCCCCCTTCAATTTTAAGAATCTACCTTTATTCCCTCACTCGATACCACATGGCGTAAAAATGCCATGGAGTCAACAAAATTCACACTTGTTGAACTTTGCATAAAACTAACGATCCTTGAGGACCTTAAGCACTATACGCAAGTGAGTGACATGCTCCTCTCGCCAGTATATAAGGATATCATCGATGAACACGATCACGAACATGTCTGGGTATTTCTTGAATACCCTATTCATCAAGTCCATGAAAGCTGTAGGGGCATTTGTTAGTCCAAAATATATAACAACATATTCGTAGTGACCATGCGGAATCTGGCGGTTTCACGGGATGTCGCTCTCCCGAAACTTTGTTTCAGTGATACTAGGACCTAAGATCAATCTTGGTGAAACACTTGGCACCCTAAAGCTGGTAAAACAAATCATCGATCTTATGAGATACCTATTCTTAGCAGTGACCTTGTTCAACTGCCGATAGTCAATGTACATAAAACAAACCATCCTTCTTTCGGCCAAAAAACAGTGCACCTGGAGACTTGCTTGGTGCAAATAAAGCCCTTATCTAACAAGTCCTTCAATTGATCATTCAACTTCTTTAGCTCGGTTAGGAGCATTTTGTAAGGAGGAATAGATATAGGCTACGTATCGTGTAATAGATTAATGCCAAAAATCAATTTCCCTCTTAGGAAGAACACCTGGCAAATCATCGGGAAAAACTGTGGATGACTCACACCACCAAAACTGACTGGATAGTCGGGGTCTCGGACTCAACATCCCTAAACCTGACTAGGTGATACATGCAACCCTTAGAAATATTTTCCTAGACTTAAGATGTAAATAAACCGACCAGCTAGTGCAGTTGAATTACCCTTCCACTACAAAGCTGACTCACTAGAAAATGGAATTCCACGGCACGAGTCCTACAATTAATTGAAGCATAACATGAAAACAATAATCCATGCGCAAAATAATGTAAGTCAGTCATAGCTAACTCTATTAAGTTTGCGAGAGGTGACCTTATGCAATACGTAATGGGACAACCTCACATACACCAGCCTAGCTAGGCGGCCCGACCAAGCTGGGTAGTAGTAAGAAGCGATTCAAGTAGAATTTTAAGGGCTAAATCAACTACTAGCAATATAAGGGGTCAGAAATGACAAAGTATCTCCTGGATCTAACAAGGGATAAGCATCAATATGGAAGACTTACGGCATGCAGGTGACCACGTACGGTGAAGCCTGTGCTTGGCGGGATACTAAAGCATAAAACCTATCTTGGCGTTGACCGCCTGCTACATTAGTAAGGCACCATACTGAGAGGACGTGTTGCTGGAGCGATAGAATTGGCTACTATCACGCGGGCTCCATCGACTCCTGATCTAGCTGAGGGGAATCCCTAAGTGCGTGTATAGGTTTCCCACATCCGAAGCAAGCGCTCTGCGCCAACTAAGCACATTCAGATTGTGATTCTTGCTGCACCGCACAAACTGGGAAAAAGCGCTCCATCTACATGCTACCTTGGCCTTTCAACTCTGAAGCTCTGCTCCAATCTCCTACGAATCTACATGAGCGTGCTAGCGATGATGGAGTTGGATCAATAGACCTATGTTAGGATTGTTGATGATATCCACCCCTTGTCTTGATCTGAGAAGCCCCGTAGCTATCAGTCCTGGCCCTCTTGGACTCCTCTACCTCCAATGAATTAGAAGAGATGTCAACCAGCAACCGTATCTGGAAGCAACGTTAGTGGATATTGATGCTTGTCCTCTGAGCTCCATCTGTGACATGCAACATAATGCGGGGAAAGGTCGATATCCCGATGTAGCATGACAATCTTGAAATCCTTGTCCAAATAATCCCATACCCCATGCACAAAATGACTCACTTGAGCCCTTTGGTCCGCCACCAACTCCAGAGCCTACTTCGATAGTCGGGTGAACTCCAGCGTACTGAGCGGACATGTTACCATGTTTCAAATTAACAAACTCGGCCTCCATGAGCTCCCTCATCTCCTGATGGAAAAATTGATCAAAAATGTCGCGTGAACTCTTCCAAACCTATCGGGCCTGCACCCCACTACCCTGGTATCCCTCCACTACTTGAACCATATGTGAGCCACCCTTGGGCGATAGGAGGTCAAGTCAACACACTTCCCATTGTTCACCCCATAACTTGGGTGATCTTCGAGAATCTCCTCAATGATATCGTGTGGATCCTCACTCACCTTCGGACCTGTGAATTTAGGAGGGCTCATCCTCAAGAAATCCCTCACCCTAGGCTGTACTTAGCATTCCTGTCCCGAGGGTAATGCACCACCATCTAATTTTGAACCTAGGCGGCCTTGGCCTTGTAATACCCGAAAGTGCTTGAGTAGACCGGGGAGTTAAAAGTTGAAAGCTGCTGAAATAGGGAAAATTTCATAGAATGGACCATGGAATGACTCGTGGTATCCAACACCACGGGTCGTTTTTATGCAGTCGTTTGTTAGGAAAGGTTGGGTCTTATGGAGACAATGGACTGACACAACGACTCGTTCTGTGAAACAACAAATCGTTGTCAGTAGGCGTTGGAAGATACTGGAGGTTCCAACATGTGGCATACAGGCCTTCAATGACTCATTGTGGGTTGTAACGAGTCGTTGTTATTGGTCTTTTTGGTGCAAGAATTTCTAGTGTTGATGATGGATCAATACCGCGACTTCGTTGGAAGCAACCACGAGTCGCCCGGTGAGGCTCGTGATAAGAGGGTTCAACTTTTGTGATGAGCAAACAACAAACGAAGTAACGAATCGTTGATCTATAGGATGAGTCATCCTGTTTGTCCGTTTTCAGTTTCGAAAAGAAGCTAAAATAGTGCAAACCACGGCGGCGAGCGAGTCGTGGGTGCTCTAACGACCCATTTGTTCCGTCCATTAGTTCGGCCCGGCCGGATTTTAGGGAAGATTCATTAAGGAGTATTTTCAACACCACGCTCTGAGACCTAAACTACATCATTTTAACTTATGAAAGGTGGGTTTTAGGGGATAATTTGTCCTAAGTCTATTCCATGCATGCAAGAATATTGAGAGAGTAATCAAAGGTGATTCAAGGCTATTCTCTTCAATTCCTTCAATTTCTTTCTTGGGCTTTCGAGAAGTTAAGAGCCAGTTATTCCCAGGTATGTAAGGCTATCAATGGGTGCTTCCTTCCTCTCCCATGCCAATTCTCTATGATTTTTTATGAAAATTCTATCAAAAGCTTATGGGGTTTTGAAGTAGATTTATATAAAAGTCTAATCATTTGATTATGGATTTTGTGATTTTATATTCTCATCATAATCTATGAGTTTGTAATCAGTTTTTATTATTTAATCATTTATAATTTATCAATTTAGATTTCTATGAAATTAAGCCTAATTATGCATGATCTATGATGAATCGATTTACGATCTTCACTTCAATTGTGGATATTTACGAGCCCAACATGATTTATGATTTGAAATATGAATTTAATCAAATACCCATTATGACTTGATGATTTTCAAGTTATATACATGATCTACAAGTATGTGTGAACCTTATGACTTATGAATTATGTTTTGGACACGACTCGCGGGCCTCGTATCATGGCTAGATCACGTATATACAAGCATGTTTATGATTATCATTATTTAACTAGCCCATGAATTCATGCATGTTATAAGATGAACACTATATATGTTTTGGGAGTAGTATCAAACACCGAGTAGGTTTGAGTCCTAGAGTTACTTAGAACCTCTGAAGCTACGTACCACCAAAAGTAGGCATGTTGGGACCTCTATGTGACTATCCCGACCCAAATGGACCTTTTATGGTGATTCATACTTTCATGGTTCTACCCACTTGGAAAGGTACGAACCCCTCCCAACTAGGGTTACAAGTTGGGCTTCATGTATGCTTTCATATGAGGGTATGCGGTTAAGAAAATCTCCCAGCACATTCCTCATGATTTATTCATGTAATGATTATATGTTTTGGCTCAAGTCATATTAAGTAACATTCCCTCCTTATGATTATGATCATATTTACATTATAAATGTTTTAAAAACCTTGGGCCTGATGTTAGGTTACGATGTTTATGATATAAGCATGATGTCCTACTTTTATGATTATTTTGAGTTTTATATGTTTTAAATGTCCGTTTTAGTTACCTTGCATACTGGTGCATTCCCGTCTTGTGCATACTTTCTATATTGTATCGTTTCATGATACAGACCAGGCTCTCGAGCTCACCCTCCTTAGTAATTTTCGAGTTCGCTATCGGCTTATTCCATGAGTCCTCATGTTTCGAGGGCCATATGTTTAGGCTCTATTATTTCTCTCTCGGTTTCAGTATCATAGGGTTAGTTGGGTTGTTGTCCAATCAACACCTCTTCATGATTAAGAGTCTTTTCAAGCTAGTTGTATTCGGCCGTCATTAGCCTTGATTATGTATTTTCCTTTCTCTGTAATTATGACATGTTTACATTTTCCTATGTTAAGTCTTTCACTTATGTGATTTGAATTATATGTACACACTCATGCCATGGGTTGATTTGGGGTCTCTCAGGGCTCCTCGTCCTGTGTCTACGATCCGGGTGTACTTTTGGTTCGTGAAAAACTTGTTTTGACACAGGCGTAAAATTTGCAGCCTGCAGGAGACCTATGTGATAACTATTAATTCAACTAGGGCCCGACAATCCTTTGGTAATGGCTAATAGAATGGCAGGCTGTCACTCAGTACACTAGACAACCTAGTGTCGCTGATCCTAGAGTATGACTATTTTGTCTATATTTCGGCCGTGGGACATACGGTTATGTCAATGGCTTTTGGGCGTGCTTTGCAGCAGCCGGGCGCCAAACTTGTAGTTATGTCTCCTAGCCTACGCCTACATTGTTCAACTTTACTAACTCAGGCTCACTAACCCTCACGAGTTTCTAAGGTCTAGGCTGGCAATAAAACATACAATCCTACTAAAGCTGATAGACCGAGAGAATAGAAGAGTTTCTATGAAGCTTCTAGCGCGTATCACACCTAACATGTTCCTTCTCGACGAAGGATACTGCGGTATAATCTATATACGTTCTCTAGCAACTAATCAGAACCTATATAATCGTGATCTACTGATAGCATCTCATCAGAACGTATATAATCTCTATATACAACCAACAACTAATTACAACATGTCTAATCACGATCTAATGGTAGCGACTATCTACGGCATATGAAATGGAGTATTTCTATTCGAGAACATGAGTCGTAACACTATGACTAGTATACTTGCCGAGGTCATACCTCGATTGTCGCTTCCTAAATAGTGCATGGTTTCCACTTATATTCCCCAACTCTCTTAGAGTGTAACTATTATGTTGGGAGAAACGGATGAATTTCAATACCAAATTCGGCGTAAAACAATAACTTTTTAACACCCAATATTGACTATACTTCAACTTAAGGAAACACGGCCAAACACGTATTATTTCCCGAGAGTTCGAAGGAGAAATGCTTACTTGAAACTTTGTGATCCGTATGGAAATCAATTTAGAGAAATTCGACAATTTTTGCTCAGCGGGGTTACAATTCGCTGGATGAATTTACTAAAATAACTGCTAATGTATCCCTATGGGCTTAAACTTCGATACTCAAATTTAATTTGAATTTGGACGGAGTTTGGCAGTAAACGGATGAAAACAAGTTGATTTTCTCATCTCACACCCTCTGGCCGAAATAAAAGTTGGAAAATGAATTGAGACTTAAGGGAGTGTTATATATACTTATTAGGGCGGTGGCCGGGGTGTGCATCGTGCCTCCCATTGAGGCACCACCACCACAGGCGCATACGCATCCCATTGAGGCTGCCATCGTAGCGCGCTAGCCTTCCGTGAGGCTTCCATCCACGAATTGCACCCCGCCTCCCATTGAGCGCTTAAGCCTGGCTTGCCACGCTTGCCAGTGCACTACTGGCTGGCGCGTCGCGCTGGCCCCGTGCGCGCTAGTCTCGCCCGGCCCTATTTTCGAGGCTTTTTTCATATGCGTCAAGCTCTTCTTACTCATCACAAATCCACGTGTACACTTACTAATCATTAGCTTTTATGAGGTGTAACAGATTTCATGGACACTGTTCATGAACCTGGTCCGCGAACCACCCGCGCCTATGTCCCAATAGAATGAGTCGGCTCTCTTTCATGTTAAGGCCAAGGGGTGGACTAATCATTACGATTCTCATAAACTTCTTGCAATGATTGTATTTCCCTCCCAAATCAGGTCTAACGAGTTCCCAAAAGTTAGTCTATTCAAAGAAACATCACAACCTACTCGAGACTTCGACTATGCTTAGATTCATTGCGGCATTTCATCAAACACATGATGGGCATGAGGGATTTGTACTCTATTTCTCATAATAAACATTTCAAACACTCACGCTATACTCTAGTCAGTAACAATATAATCACCAAACTTCGGCTATCATTGGGCTACTCGGACTTCACCCTATATGATCCCCCCAAAAAATGTAAAATTGAATTCTTACTTTTTTGCTTGAGGTGGAAAAATTGTTGATGATCTTTAGAATTTTGATGGCGTTTACCAATAGTTGAAAACTTTAGGTGGAGTGGAGATGGTTAGTTATACGGGAAAATTGGGGATTTTAGGGAGCGGGGAAGTTGAGGGAGTATACTTTTGAAGTAATGGGTCTTTAAAATGAAATATTTTTAAAAAAAACTATCTTTTGCATTTATATATGTATGTAATACGTATAAATATATATATATATACATATATATATAAATGGGAAAGCAAAATTTGGAAGGCTAAACGTGCAATTTTGTGATTTGGCATCTGTGGGCCACGATTCACACACCAAATTGCAAGGTTTGAAGACCTTAGATGTTATACCCCGAAAGTCCCTAAAGATCGAGACCTTAGGGTTCAAGTAGAGAAAATAGTAAATATTGCACCAAGTCGCATAATGAGGTCATCCGGTGACCCGTGAGGAGACTTCACAGGTCCTCAAAGTGACTCATGGGCCGGAAGGCTTGGCCGGATCTCTTGGTCAGGGGAGGTGACCATGAGTGGCAGTAACGAGTCATGGATTGGCTAATGACTCATGAAGTGAGTCGTGGTAAAGGTGGAAAATGATGCAGATTTTATTTTTCCGGAGAGACGGCATGAGGGAGTCATGGTCGTGGTGCGACTCACGACTCTGAAAGTGATGGTTGTTTGGCCAGTGTTTTAGATTGGAACTTCATTCCAGTGGACTCCTTTGACTTGGACCTAATGACTCGTCATATGCCACGAGTCGTGATGTCACTCATGGTGACTAGAAATGTCCAATTTTCTATGTTTTAGTAAGGGTGTTTTAGTAATTTCTAAGCTTCTGAGTTTTAAACTAGGTCATTTTTAAGCTCTGTTAGGAGGTTTTAAGAGTGCTTAACCAATTCTAAGACTTTCCATTCCATGCATGCAAGATTAAGGTGCTCCATTGGAGATCAAGCCCTTAGTTCTTCCCTAAATCTCTTTGACATTCAAGGAACATGTGAAATCAAGTCTACCAGGGTATGTAAGGTTATGAATGGGAGTTTCTCTTCACTCTATGTCCAATTCCCTTCTCAATTCATGAATTCAAAGCTTATGATTCCATGGGGTTTTAATCCAATTTGTTAAACTCTCTATGTATCTATCATAGGTCAATTCTACTCAATTTTCTAATGGTGTTTTAAGATTCATAGGCATGTTATATATTGATTTTGATTATAAATTATGATTTCAAAGTTTTAAGAATATCATACCCAATTATTACAGTTTATAGAAAAAGTTGAGATTATGATCTATATTTTTAAGCATGATGAGATGTCTCTACGGTGAAAATGAATTGAATTACCCATGTCTATATACATGATTTTGAATATCAAGTCCTATTTTAAAGCATGTTAAAGTTTGGCAAGCCATATGATCAAGTATGTTTCATGATTTACTTTAATTTCATGATACGAGCTTACCATACGATTTTTGGAGCCTAGACTCCCACATTTCCGCTTGTGGTATATTTTGAGCCAAGGCTCCTCATGTTCAAACCACATACTGTGTATACAATATTATGATTAGATTCGTCTAAAGGCAATGGTTCATCTTTGTTGAAAAATAATGAAGCATATTCATGTTTTTGGTAATATCTAGAATCGAGTAGGCTAGGGATTCAAATCTGGGCCTCAAAACTACATACCAACATAGGTATGTTTAGATTTTAGAACTCCTTGGAGATTTCCCTCTAGGGGCCTTCATCTTAATATTAATATCATGTAGCACCCTTATCTGACAAGGCTTTGGATAGCTACGCGCCCAGGTGTAATAGTCGGGACCATGTAAGCTCCTATAGTTGTAATGTCGCATATGGCGAGTCTCCCATTGTTCCTCATAGTTTCAGATATGAATCTTCCAGCAGTTATGATATTATGTTTTAGCAGGTTTGACCCATTGTTAATTTTTACTTATGATTATCGATTTTTTTAACTTTGGGTCATTTGCTTGATTATGAGAATTATATGTTCAATCATGTTTCAATTAATAGCATGCAAGCCTTACTCTCAGAATCTTATGATGTAATGTGATATGCATGTTTTCAGTTTTACCTACTCGGCTATTTTATTTAGCTTGCATACTCGGTACATTCCATGTCTTGATCGCATTCTCTATGTTATCATTTAATGACATAGGCTCGGACGTTCAAGCACAGTTTCACCACTGAATCCAATTCTCGAGTTAGCATATGCGCTTGTTGGTGAGTCCTCATCCTTCGAGGACCTTCTGAGTGAGGCTTGTCATCAACATCTTTCAGTTTCGGTCTATTATTGAGTTAGTTGCGGTCTTGTCCCATCGGCTAAATTCGGTATGGCAAGGCTTATCGGACAATGTATGTATTCAACTTTGGATTTAGATTTGATATTCCATTTTCGGGCGTATTAAATGTTGGAACTTACCCACTTTATTTTAGAATTTAGTTTCTGCATTATTTATGTTAAGCTTTAGTTATCATGTTCATGCCACGGGTTGACTTGGATCCATTTATGGTTCTAAGTTTTGTATCCCGATGCGGGCTATGATCGGGTTGTGACAAACTTGGTATTGGAACATTAGGTTTTGAAGTTCTCTAGGGTGTCTGAAAGCCGCATATTAAGTATAGTCTTTCATGGGTGTTAAAAAAGCTGCGCCACACTTATATGAAGAGGATACGAAGCATTTTAGGAAATTTCACTTCTTTTATGATCTATATCATAGATAAAATGTCTCTCTATCCCTCTAACTCATGTTCTCGCATTTACAAGATTCATGCCTCTTGAGTTAATGGAAGGAGCAGAGATAAATGTCCATGAGAATGGCGTGGAGATGAGCACTAGCAAGCCCCACCATCCCCCCAAGGATCATACGAGCAGGGTTCCCATGTTGAGTTTAGAGGCTTCATCAGATATTTCTAAGCACATCATTGACCGCCCAAGTCAACCAGTAAGCGGTGGCTCACGTTCCCTAAAGCGGGAATGTGGGCGACTAGAGTCAAGGATTTCCTCCAAGATGAATCCCCCTCAAGTTTCTTGGATGTCGAGAGTGAACGAGGATCCATGAGTTTATTGATGAGATCCACAAGATCACCCGAGATTATGAGGCTAGGGGGAGGAGTGTGCGAGATCTAGCCTTTGATTAGCAGAAAGGGATTGCCCTTATCTGGTTTAGACGATGGAAGGATAGCGGGGTAGGTGGAGCGAGCCCCATTGGTTGTGATACGTTTCTCACCGCGTTCTTGAGACAGATTCTTTCCTAGAGAGATGAGGAGATCAGGCAGCGAGAGTTTGTGAACTGAAGAAGAAAAGCATGACAATCTAGGAATGTTGTTTGGGATTTACCCTGCTTGACCAAATATGCATTGGATATGGTGGCCGATTAGAAGGCTCGGGTGAGAAGGTTCGTGCATGGGATAGCGGAACTAAGCTGGTCAGATTGTAGGGGTTGCTATGCTTCATCGGGATAATGACTCCTCGCAGTTGACCTTCGGTATTTGGGGCGATAATTCCATTCCCGGCCTTTCTTAATTATGTTTATCCACATTTGAGGATTAATATTTAAGGGAGATATTGTCTTTATACCGAAAGCCTTAAGATTAGACACGAGGGTTGAAATGGAAAATATGAGATTTGCACCGGAGTCCCACGAAAAGTCGTCCAATGACCCGTGAGATTTCCATGAGTCGTGAAGTGACTCGTGATGTGGAGAACGCTTGGCAAGAACTCGTGATGAAGGTGACCACACAGTGGCGATAGCAGTGTGGACTAGCCTTCAATGACTCGTGAAGTGAGCAATGGTCAAGGTGAAATGATGCAAGATTTGATTTTCTTGGAGATGGCACGAAGTCACGAGTTGTGTTGCGACTCACAACTCGTGAAGTGAGTAGTTAATAATAAACACGACTAAGATGAAATAGGGGTTGAAGCGAGGAAGAAAATAAAAATTTTTGTACTAGGTCACAAAGGCAGTCATCGAGTGAAGCGTAGCGAAGTTACCAGAGTTGAGTAGGTGACTTGTGGAGTGAAAGGAGGAGTTGGCTGGTTTTTGAAATTTGAGGTTCCCATGATACAAGCCACTCTACTCGTGGTCGGGAGTAATGAATCGTGGAATATCTTGTGGTTAGGAGCCGATTTGAAGATGGAAATTTTGGGTAGTGAACAACGACTCGTCACTATGGTCATCTGTCTTATTGGGACTGGCAGTGTGTTTTCTTGCGAATTTATTAAGGGGGATTTTCCGTAATTCTAAGTTCCTATCCTGATTACGTTGTTTTAATCTCGAGATCAGTTTGTTTAGAGGTTGCTCATTCTAAACTTATCCCTCTCCATGCATGCAACCTAAGAATGCAAGCCTAGAAGTTCCTAAGGGTGATCAAGCTTAGAAATTCATCAAGTCTTCTCCAATTTCCTTTGGGCATTCAAGAAGGTTGAGAAATCAGAAGTAACCAGGTATGTAGGGTTATGAATGGGTGTATCCATCCACTCTCATGCCCAATTCCTTCTCAAGTTTATGAAAATTCTAGTTGATGAATCTATGGGATTTTAGCCCAACTTGTGAATTTTCTAAGTATCTATCATGGGTATAATCTATTCATGTTTCTAATATTAAATTATGATTCATGGGCATGTTTTATAATTTTTTCAATTACAAATTCGTGTTTTCAAATTCTTACAATTATGATGCCCAATTATGAAAGTTCATGAAAGATTGAGATTATGACATATGTTTTCAAACATCATGAGATGTATATGATGAAAGTATGATTTCGAATTACCCATGTCTATATTCATATTTTTTACTATCAAAGTCTATTTCAAGTATGTTTAAGTTTGGGTAAGCCAATATGATCAAGTATGTTTCACGATTTATCTCAAGGTCATGTTATTAGCTTACCACGTGGATTTTGGAGCCTAGTCTCCCAACTCTTTTAGCTTGTGGCATGGTTTGATCCAAGACTCCTCATGTTAGGTTTTTAGATTTATGCATGTATTATTATGATTCAGCTTCGTCACTAGACTGTGGTTCAGCTTCGATGAAAAATGATGGAGAGCATATGCATGTTTTTGGGAGTAGTGTCTAGCACCGAGTAGGCTAAGGGTTAGTCAACCCTGTGCCTCAGAACTACGTGCCAACATAGGTATGATCAGATTGTTTGAGACCTCTCTTGTGAGCTTCCCCTGCCCCCAAGGGGCCTTCAACTTGATATCGATATCATGGTAGCGCCAATAGCCTGCAAGGCTCTGGATGGCTCTGTCCACTTGAGTGTAACAGTCTAGACCATGTAAGCTCTGTCGTGGTAATATCGGTTATATGACGAGTCTCCCATTGTTCCTCGTGATTTTAGTTATGCATGTTCATCAGTCTTGATACTATATTTTCAGTAGGTTTGACCCAATGTACAGTTTTACTTATGAATAATCAGTTTCATATTTGGGTCCTTCGATTCAGTTGTGATATTCAGTAATGATATTTAGTTGTGTTTAACAATCATGTTTTCAGATATTAACATGAAATCCCTACTCTTAGAGTCTTAGGATGAAATGTGTTATGATATGCATGATTTTTGTTTTTTACTTACTTAGCAGTTTTACTTACCTTGCATACTCGGTATATTCTACGTACTGATCGCATACTCTGCATTGTACCATTTCATGATACAAGATCGGACATTCAGGTTCAGTCCCGCCATTAGTCAGATCCTTAGAGTAGCATCTCCCGCCAGAGTTGGTGAGTCCTCATCCTTCGAGGATCATTTTCTCCAATTGTATTCAGTATCTTTAGTTTTAGTGTGTTAGTTGGGGTCTTGGCCCATCAACTCATCAGTATGTAGAGGCTTATCAAACATAGTAGGTTTTCAGTTTCAAATCGCTGCTATGTATCCAGATATTCGATATTATCCGATTTTCAGACTTCTGCTATTTTATATATGTTAGACTTCTGCATTATTATGTTGATTTTAGATGTCATGTTCATGCCATGGGTCGACTTGAATCCTCTCGAGATTTCTTATCCCGTGTCTTGGTCTAGACCCTATATTTGGGACGTGAAAAACTTGGTATCAGAACATTAGGTTTTGAAGTGTCCTAGGGTGTCTGAAAGCCGCATTAAGTAGAGTCTTTTTCATGGGTGTGAAGTGCGCCACACTTATGACGAAGAGGCTACAAAATATTTTAGGAAAGTTCCCTTCTTTCATGATCTATGTCTTGCGATGAAGTGTCTCTCTATCCTTCTAACACGTGTTATACGCATTTGCAGAATCATGCCTCCTTGACGAGTTAACAGAAGAAGAAATGGGAATGGAAATGGCCATGAGAATGGAAATGGAGATGGGCACCAGCAAAGCCTACCAGCAAAGCCTACTAGATGCTGTCCGAGAAGGTGGCCCATGCAGAGTTTAGGGCTTCCATTCAGATGCTGGCTCAGGCTTTGACCGCCCAAGTCAACCAATAGGTGGTAGCGCCTGTCCCCTAGAATAGGAATGCGACAGTGGCAATAGTCAGGGACTTTCTTAGGATGAACCCTCCAGAGTTTCTCGAATTGAGGTTGGATGAGGATCTGCACGAGTTTATTGATGAAATTTGGAAAATCACCCAAATTGTGGGGGTGACAGGGAAGGAGTGCACAAATATAGCCTCTTATCAGTTGAAAGGGGCTGCGCATATTTGGTTCAGACAGTGGAAAGATGGTAGGGCAGTTGGAGTGAGCCCTATTGGTTGGGATGAGTTCCATACTGCATTTTTGGATCGATTCTTTCCCCGTGAGATGAGGGAGATCACAGCAGCTGAATTTTTGAACTTGAGGATGATAACGCTCAAACTCACACATCTTAATAAATTATGAAGCGAACGTTGTCAATAAAGAACCCAACTAGAGGTTGGGGTCGATCCCACAAAGAATATGGAAGAATGTAGAAGAAATCTAGTGCTTAAGTTTTTTAGTTAATTATTTCCTAAGAGGGGAGAATTTGTAAAAGTAATAAATAATTATTTTGAGAAATTGAAGGTTTATTTCAAAATTTATGAAATTAACTAGGGTAAGTGTTCCCCGACTTTATAACCACTAGGCTCTTTATACTAGTGATATATTCCGGTGCTTAGCATACAATATTGGTAAGTTAATTTCATCTAAATGGTTGGTCCCTTATTTAGATGATTATCACCACATAATTTGGTCCGTCTACGGGTGTATGCTTTACTAACCCTTACCCTTGATATCGGATTAGCTATTCCCGGACAAGGTAAGGCTATTAGATGAGGGTTGATAGCCTCAAATCTCCGTTGTTAATTCCTTTTCCCATTCATTACCTTCTTGGTCCAGTAAGTAAGAATAAAGCAAGTTCTAATGTTTGCAACCGTTAAAAATTAATTAAAATGAAGAAAAAAACAATACATGCATTAAACTTTATTCAAGAATCACTAAGTATTTTACCTATGTGTGTTAATTTGTCATGGTTCCCACAACCCTAGTTGTGGTGGTTTTCGCCTATCATGTTTATAAGTAAATTAATAGAATTCATAAATAAAAGCAAAAATTAATACTTACAACCATGATAGGAAGAAACTCACTTGATTAATGCAAAATTCGAAAGAATAACGTTACAATCGTATCCCAAAGTATGCCTTCTAAAACTTATTGTAAACTTGAGAAACTTCAAGACTTAAAACTTGATTCTAAAGCTTGATACTACAATCTTTTTTTTTATTACATGAATATAAAAGGGGTATTTATAGTAGTAGATTTATGTTTTCCTTGTTCCTTGATGAATTTGGCTTGGGATTTTAAAGTTCCTTTTCCTAGTTGAAGTGGGAAGTCAATTTTGGTCGTTGAACAAGCCTTGCCACATTGCCTCTTGCCACTGCCGCATTCAGTGTCGCGTAGCACATGTCAACGCACCTAGAAGAAAGCTGTTGTGCACCTGCCATATCGCGGGGAAGGAGCTGTTGCGCGCTTGCTATAGCGCTGGGACAAGGCTGCCTCACGCATGCCTTAGCGCCAAGAAGATGGGTGCCTCGCGCCTGGCCTAGCGCCAAATCTTCCTGCGCATCACATGGCATATAGCGTCGGTTTTCTGCTGCCTCGCGCGGCTTGTGCCATCCTCGTACGGTCGGTCACTTCAAGCTTTGATTTTCGCATTGTTTATTCCAACTTCTTTACATGTATTCCAAAGGCCTCAAATACATTCAAATCCATCCTTTTTAGCCCTAAAAACATCTAATCACATGGGGAACTTTCATATGAGTC
>JACEIK010008242.1:35203-46298 GCA_018107945.1 Datura stramonium
TTCTTTTATTTCATAAATTATTGAACTCAAATTATATATTTTATAATGATTTGGATCCATAAATTTTGAATCATCAATTGTGAAATAAAATAAAATCTCAGGCAAACTAAAGTTTACTATGAAAGATGCAAAGGCGGCTAGAGGATGAAGTAAGTAACCCAATTGCATTAGGTCCCATATTTTTAGGGCCCCAATTTTTGTTGATAATACACAATATTAAAGAAGAAATTTTTAAAAAATATTTTAAACTAAAATTTATATAATGTTTCAATACCATATGAATTTGAAGGTCTTAAAACATTTCAATTACTACTAGTGCTTCAATCTCAACCTCTTTTTGCGTTTTATTCCAAATTGAAAATGGGTTAATTCCATATATAGCACATATATGAAGCATGTGGTCTGGGGAGAAATTTTAGAAACAATTAATTCACACTTCTTATAGACCAGAAAGTTTTCTTATGTATCCAAACAAATCTACATTTTAGATGCAGGTGTTATTGCTTTGCTCCGGCACACGAGCTAGCTTGGCTTGTATGTATTTATGTGGTGTTCTTCCTAATTGTGAACGAATTATAGTGTCAATGGCGGCTTTATTGCACTATGCTTACTTTTCATTGTCACATTATGATTTATTCGATTGGGATTGGCTAAGAGGATATCAAATATAAGCTATGCAATGGAGGAAACCAAAATTGATCAAGCCATAATTACTAGGAGAATACTATCAATTTGATGGTGTTCTAGTTCATAAGGTCAGTTGGAGGGATTCAAACGAGTACATATATGAGGAGAAAGCTTAAGATCGATAAAAGATCTCAAAACAAAGGTATTTTTTTAGTATAAGAATAAGCTCTAAAAGGTGAACATATATCAAATATTATTTACTTAGGATGTGTTTAATGTTCTGGCATGAGTCTGTCGTCGTCGTGAGTAGTTTCAGTTGAGGTTTAAGGTTACGTTTAAACTTCAATTCAAAATACTTACCACGAATCGGGCTGAACATTTAACCTATTCCAAGTAAGTAACTTTTGATATTCATCTCTCAGAGCTTGTTTTTAATTTATACCAGAAAACACCTTTGTCTTGAGATTCTTTATCGATCTTTCTCCACATAGATGCAGTACTCGTTTGTATCCCTCCAACCGTATATGTAACCCTTTTGTAACGAACTCCTACTCTTGATATATGATTCCCTTGTGATCTACAAATTACATTTCTTATATATGCAAGAATTTGCATGAGGTCTTCACATAAATAAGTTCGCAACTTCTCATCGATCTTCAACTTATTTACGACTTAGTATTCTTTCAGATATTGCAATATAACAAATCAGTACAATGAGTTAATTCCAGCAAAACATTTTTACCTGGGAAATTCTAATTCTCTCTTTGGGGTTTCAATCTGAAGAGTTGCTGATCGAATATGACAAATTCCTAGAGGAAAAGTTTAGCATTTCTATGTAATTATGTAAATCAGGATATGTTCTTGTAAAAACAAGTATCATTAATAATTATGTAAATCAGGATATGTAATACATATAGATTTAATTCTCCATATATATATATATATTGATTATAATCTGAAAATAATGATTGGAGAGTAAAATTGTATTTGTGTATATATCTGCTAGTATGACTGTTGTTTTATGTAAAACTTAATTAATAGCTGTTGATACTGTTCCTTTGTAAAACTTGGAGAGTAACATCACTTGAATCTGCACGAGCACTCTATTTCACGTTGATCCTTCATCATTTGCCTGTGTAAATATAAAATATTCCAAAACGTTTTCATAATTTTCACTCCAAATCACTCATAAAAATTTTAAACACAGCTTCATGTATTTATATTCAAACATAACTTTAATTTTCAAATATCATTTTCAATTCGAAAATAAATACCTTTTATGAAAAAAATGATTTTTTTTTTGACATAATTTTTTTGGCATAAGAACCTGTTTTTTTAAAAAAAAAATCCCTTATTTAAAATTTTGACTTCGTCACTGCTCATTTGATTACTCCATTTAAAAAATCAGTACCGTTTGTGACCATAGAACTAAGGGGCCATTTAGTTACAGGTTAGAGCTACGCAGATATTAATAATACATGAATTAATTATGAGGAAATTCATGTATTATTTTATGCAGGGATTAGTTGTGCAGACTTTAATTATTCATGTATTAGTTATGTAGGTATTAGTTAAGCAAATATTAGTTATGTAGNATATTTTAATTATTCATGTATTAGTTATGTAGATATTACTTATGCAAGTATTAGTTATGTAGGTATTATTTACGCGGAACCCATGGTGGTCCCTTTATGTTGGCACCAGCTTTTACTTAGGCCTCGTTTGTTTGCATTTTATGGAGGTTTGAATATGAATGGTTCAAACGTTAGGTCATTAAGTACATTTGTTTTCATTTAAATTTAAGCACTTATTTGTGTTGAATAGGTCTTAATCATTAAGATTTGGAACAGAGTGTTAATCATTAAGAGGTATATTTGTGTGGATAATTTTCACCATCACTCTGTCCACAACCACCATCCACCACCATTAGCCACCTCTATCATCACATTTTACCTCCATTACCACCACCAACTACCTCTATCACTATTGTCAACCACCATTACTGTCACAAACCACCCCTGACATTACAACAACCACTAGCAACCACCGTGCTGCCAATCATTACTATCAGTCGTTACTATACATACCACCTCCATCATTATAACTATATCCACTGTCACTGTTGCCGCCACCTCTACCACCACTATCACTCACTACCACCACTGCAACAAATCCTTACTACAAACCATTTTCACTATCATAACTCACCGTCAACTAGTACCAACACATAATCAACCACCACATATTCTTTAGTCGCCACCATCAACAATGTCAACTATTAACATCAACCAACTTCACTATCACAGTCATCACTACCAACCGTCACCATCACATCTGCCACGCCCGCAGTTTAGACCGTGGACGTTGACCGGCACTCAAACCACATAGTGATCCAAGTGAACCCTTGGCTTGGCTTACTACTAGCTTAGATCTCAATAAATATAGCGGAAGTAATAATGCAGTGAGCTAAATAAATAACTAAGATTTATTAACCATAATGGGCTAAATAAATAACTAAGATTTATTAACCATAATGGGCTAAATAAATAACTAAGATTTATTAACTGCAATAGAAAAGAATGATATAAAGTAACATTATTGACTCAATTTCTGACTTTATCTATGAAGCCTACATAACTGAAGAATAAGTGTCGGGACATAGCTCCCACGACTACCTCAAGCTCTATAAAATAAATTAACTCAAATGACTGGGACACTTCAAAAGTAGGAGGCCTCACCAACAACTAGATTAATGTGAGGACCTAACGAATCGTTTGTTGCTAATCCTATCTACCTGAATCTGCATCATAATAAGATACAACGCCAAATAACATTAGTACGTGGAATGTACATGTAATAATGTTGAATCAAACACGGTTAGCAAGAATATCTTAACTGAAGGGATAACTTAGTACAATTATCTGACTGAGATAGCATGGCTGAAATTGAAGCTCTACATGATACATAAAACACGATATGAACAATGTGTAAAATAGTTATGCAATAAAATTGTGCATCAAGATAATCTATGAAAATACATTTAAAAATACATACTTTAACTTGGGTTGGGAGTTTCTCATAACTGACACCATCATGAATGAGCACATGATACCCAACTATCTCGCTCAAGTTAGCAGACCAGCTCAAAGCTTTGTTAGGGCAGAGAACGATCACAATCTGTGGATCCATAATTGAAGTCCTTACCAAGGACTTATCTTTGAGGAGTCACCTGAACCTACATCATGATCCTAACCTATGGTGGCTACGTAGTTCTGGGGCTTATGAGTTATCGAAACTCTTCAATCACTCGGTGCAAAATAACCCTCCCAAAACATATGCTCATGTACTTATGTCTATCTGAGGCAATTGAAAACATCTTTTATAAAGCACTTTAGCTATAGATATAATAGATGTTTTAAAACGTTGTTGAGTCTTTCGCTCAAAATCTATAAACTATAATGAAGAGCCTTTCGTTCAAAACGATCTTTTAAGAACTTGGGAGCTTCTATGCTCCAAACATCTCTTTGAAAACTTGTGAGTTTCTATGCTTAAAACTTTTGATTTTCAAAATAAGATGTTACTTTAACTTTTGAAAATCATGCTAAAAATCATACTTTCTTTTTCAAAATATCTTCATGAAAACTCTCTTTAAAACCTGCTCAACTTTGTGAAAATAATGCAATTAAACTCAAATTACAATGCTTTCATGCAATTGGGTTCATGGAATAAGAGACATGATCAACTATCAATAACTTAAGAATCCAAGAGAATATCATTAATAACATCAAGAGAATGTTAATCAATAACAAAAGGGATATAATTCAATAGGAAGAACTCAACAATGAATAATCCAATAGATAGAGAAGAAGACAATTCACGAATTAGGTTAAATCTTAGCTTTAATCTCAATGCATTCTTGCATGATGTAGCGCATAAGGATGAATAGAAATTCTCATTTAGTTTAGCCTTACATACTTGGAATGAAGAACTCTTAACCTAAGCTTGAAGAACCCTAGGCTAGAGAAGATGACTTCCTAGCTTCTTGATGAACTTAAGAGCTAATGATCTTGAATCTCACGTTGTAATGAATGGAAATAAGAGTTTAGACTAATTAAATCCTTAAATATACTCCTTATGAATCCCAAAATATTCTGGATTAGGTGATTAAAATATAGAAAATTACTAAAATAACTCTAGAATCCTGTTTGCGAAATTGACCCGTTCAGTGACAACGACCCACCTAATGACCCGTCACCCCTCTTGACAACTCGTGGGGTCCTTTTGTCACCCCTGAAACTAGGTTGGTCATTCTCTGATTCTCACCTCAAAATCTGTCAGAACAACCTACTTAAAGATCATCCCTTGTATTAACGAATTGTGACCTAACTTGTTGGAACTAGGAAGAAAATATCAAGTTTCAGAATCTTGCCTTGGAACGGCTCTTCTTAACGATCCGTTAAGTGACTTAACGACTCAGTTTGACGAGTTTTTCTGTGGTTTGGTCTAATTTCAGCTATTTTCTGCTTCATGTCTAGAATCTGATCTTGGAGACTTTTAAGAGTTGTTACAACATCAGTTACTACAACACCAACCACTTCCACCATCATAACTATCACCACCAGCATTACTCAACTATTGCCACTAGGGGTGCGCATAAATACCGAAAAATTAAAAAATCGGGTTGAACCATACCGAACAAATTCAATTTTTTGGTTCAGTTTCGGTTCTATATTTTCTAAAATTTTGATATTCAGTTTGGTTTTCAATTTTAGGATTTTAATTTTTTGATCTAACCAAAATTTTATATATTTTTTTAAAAATAAAAACATAAAATTAAAACTTAATTTAAAAGAATAAAAATATTATATCCAATCTAATCTCAAAGATCATTAAAAGAATTATTTATACAATAGACATAATTGCTTATGTTTTTCACAAGTAACAAGTTTTGTAATAGTTTTAGCATGTTAAGAACATTCTTACGATTACCAATATGTTTTGAAAGAGAGATAAATATATAATATTTATTTAATAAGAAATTAGAGACCATAGATTATTGAAATCTTTAAAGACCCTTAATTTTTTGTTGGGTCAGCTATAGGGATATTAAGTAGATGAGAAAATTTATTATAAAATGCTATATTGATCACGCTCAAATTACACCTCGCAATTGAAGTATAAAGCATCGCGATCAAATATAGTAACCCAACAAAGATTGGAATTGATCCGACAGAGAATAGACAGAAATAATATGTTAGTGGTAAATAAACTAACTTGTAATCAATATTTCAAAAAGGGGGTTTGCAAATAAAAGAAGAAAATAATTCTACGAATAATTGAGTTTGTATCAAATTGATGAAGCTAAGCTAGGATTGTGTTCCCCATGATTTCACAACTTAGTAGGCTTTTACTAGTGATCTATCCTGGTGAATTTTGTGTAAGACTTACGTTTAGCCCATCTCGACTTAAGAACTACACTTATCTCCTCTCAGTCTCAAAGTGCATGTGTTAAGTGCACCAATAGACATTAGATGTTTTTCACCTATCTCCTCTCGGTCTGAAAAGTTGTATTTTCTAGCCTTGCAATAAGTCTTGACTTTAACTATCCTCGGTTAGAGCTCAAGTTAATTAGATGAGAATTATTAATCTCAAATTGCTATTGCTACTCTCTTTTCCTAACTTCAACCTCCTTGGTCGAGCAAGTTGAAGATGCGGGCTTGTTTCAATATTTGCAACCACTAAAACTTTAATTAAGATGAGAGAATAACAATCCACTCAATTCACCATTCAAGAATCACTATTTTATTATGCCTACATTCATTAATCCATCATGGTTCCCACAACCCTAGCCTAAGAGATTTAGCAGCTCATGTTTATGAGAAAACAAATAAAGATGTAGAAGAAATCATAATTAAATACTTACTTCAATAAATATTTGTTCAACAAAATCTCTAAGCTAAAAGGTTCCACAAGAACTTGATGAATTTCCAACAAGAACTCAACTTAAACTATTACACAAAATATGAATTGTGCAACAATTGAATTGTAAACTCTATGATATTTTTTATCACTTTTTGTCCCAAAAACATGAAATAAAGGGTATTTATAATAGTAGACTAAGCCTTCGTTGTTCCTTCTTGGATTAGAATTAGGTTTTGCAGCTTCAATTCCTAGTTGAATTGGAATTTGCAAATTCTGGCCGGTTGGACTATGCTGCCCATCGCGCCTCTCTTTGCGCAGCATCACTGCCACGTCGTGCCTCTCCTTGCTTCATCTTTTCTGTGCAATGCCAACTTCTATACATTCGATTCGTCAACCCCATTTTGTCATTCTTGCACTTTTAAAGCTACATTTAAGCCCAAATTCATCAATTTAAGCCCTGAAAGCATCTAATCATGTGTGTTAGCTCTTTTTCACAAATATATCATAAAACACATGCAAACAGACATACTTTATTCTCAAAACACAGTAAAGTATGGAAAATATGGCTAAGAAATACGTAAATTCACCAATCATCACCATCCTACTCTTACACTATTGTTCGTCCTCGAGCAATCTACTACTTCCCTTCTCAAATTCGACCACAAAATTTATCCTACGAACATGTCTACTTACACTTAGGATCATTAAACAAATCAATAACACTCAAACAACCACTCACATGCATACAAGATCAACATTACAACGTCAATATTCGAAATCACTTAACTTCTAGAACTAACTCAACAAATATATTTTTGGGCCAACATGAATCATATGTAATTTAGCAATAAAGATATACCAAAGTCTTACTATTGTGCCTCTCACTATTTGAAGAGATGCCCTTTTACACACAAGATATATATAACAATATGAACATGGGCATAAATAAATAAATAATTTCTACCCACTCTCCCAAAGAACTCAACATGCATGCAAAAGATGACCCATAGGCTTGCCCTTAGTGTAATACTCCATTAATATAGAATATTGAATCAAGGACAATTAGGACTTAAGATGGTTGTAATGTAGGTTAAGGGACAAGTAGGAACTATTTGGCCAAGATAGTGACTAATCTCTCTAAGCACTTTAATACATCATAACTCTTTTTTTTAGCCTATTCTTCAATGTCCTACTTTTCTCCTTATACCCCCTTTTATTTTTTTAATTTACAACTTAGGTGACTAGTAGAAATTTTTTCAACATTAAGCTCATTCACACATTTTTTTAATCATCATTTTTCCAAAGCTCTTTCTTCTTTTTATTTTTCTACTAACATCACCCTCCTTGTTTAGCAAATTTCACCCTTTTCTTTTCTTCTAATTTTCACACTTTTTAGCTTTTCCCTTCACTTCTCCACTTATGCTCCTTTCATACAAAAATCTTTTGATTAAAGTGCTCTAGGAATCATTTGGATCAAATAAGAGTCAATAAAATAAAAAGAGATTAAGCTTGTAATATGGCTATCAAAAGAATAGACTAAGACTCAAAATGACTAACTAGGATAATTACATTAAGGTAAGTAAATTGAAGATAAATAGCCTACCAAAGAAATGCCTATATCACTTTCTAGACTCAACATTCTTATTTCATTTTGCATACACACCGCGCAAGTTCTAGACATTAAATTGCAAGCATGGAGTATACTAAAATTCCTTACTCACATAATGACACAAATGGTTCAAAAATGGCAATCAAGATTACATAAACACACATGTCCATATTGCATGCATAACATAATTAAGCCCACTTTTCAAGCATAGGAGTCAAGTTCCAAAAAATTAAGTGTTTCTACCTTTTTCATACATTTTTTAGTGAATCTTATAAAGACTCAATGATACCTTAAGTGAAGCACCTAGCATAAATAAGGTTTCAAGTTCTTGTTTTTCCTAATAACTAATTTTCCCTTAAGACGGTCGTCATCTATCCATCATCGGGAAAAGTCATGACTCTATGACTAAAATAAAAAATAAAAATAAAAATCTAGACTTTCTAATCGGTTTTAAAGGACTATTCACTGAAAAAGTAGCAAAAACAAAAACTGGTGAAATCCAAAACAAAAATAAAAATAAAAATAAACTACTATAAACAAACCAAGTATGCAATATAAGTCATCAATCCAAAAAAAAACTAGGTCCACCATGTACAAATTTAGTAACTAAAGCATGCATGGTAATGAAGTTTAGGTCTCACACCCTACACTTAATCGGTAGCACTGTCCCCAGTGCTAAAACAATAAAGCATAAAGTAAAGAGTGAAAGAAGAACTCCCTGGGCCTCTAGTCTTCGTCATCAGTGGGGGCAAGAGCAGTGTCCCCATCTCAGAATCCTCCTCATCAACATCACTAGACTCTATGTCAGAGTCTATGCTCGCCATCTCATCCTCTATGGCCACGTCATCATTAAGGGGCTCCTCAATTTAGGCTCAATTCTGCAAAGGGATCGCGAGTGCTCACTCAGAGGATAGTTGACATGCCATGATTTTATGGCACATTTGACGCTTAAAACTAAAAAAATATGCAAATTCTGGGTATGTTTATATAAATATAATGTATTTTTGTTGAGTATTGCAGGAAAACAGATTCGGATAGTGAAATAGGAAAAATAAGTTAAAATTGGGCTAAGTGTGGACTGCCAACAAGGTGACGAGTCGTTGTGTCATTTGACGACTAGTCCCTAAAGTCGTTAAAAGAAGAAAAGTTTAATACAAAATTGACAAATGGTGACCACGAGTTGAAGGCACGACACGTTATATTCAGCAATGAGTCGTCATGAGGGTCGTAAGGACTAGGAGAAAAAACTGATGAAAAATACCTGGGGACACAACGGAAGACTCAACGAGTCATTGGAGACTTGACAACTCGTCGTGACCAAGCAGGTGAAATCGTCCTCAACACTGGGTGTTTCAAGGAGTTAAAGTCACGAGGGACCTAACGGCTCATGCAGTAACTTAACAAGTCGTTAGTTGACCCGTTGGCCAGAAGGAACATTATGCTGAGCAAGAGCGGTTTTTACATGCCACGACTCGTTCTCCTAACGAGTCGTTATCGGACTCGTTTTCATTGCCAACCTGTATTTTATTTTTATTTAAGAAAGGATTTATTTAAATCTATAAATACTTTATGTAGGTTTATTTTACACGGGGGCTTAATTTACGACTTGTTGAATATATTGTTGAAGTTGTTGATTAACATCAAGGTTCAAGAAATAAGTTTTTATAATTTCCTTCTTGAATTTGGGAATTCAAACAAATTTGGAGTATTGTTCTTCGGTTCTTGTTGATTTATTCAATATACGTGGTTTCTTCTACAAATTATTGTAAATTGCAATTATGATTTCTTCTCTAATTTATAATTGTGATTCTTCAAGCATGAGTAACTAAACCCATAACTAGGATTGTGGGAACCATGATGAATTAACAGATATAGGTAAAAATACTTAGTGAATATTGAACGGGATTTATGCATGTATTGTTTCTCCCTTCGTTTTAATTGCTTCTTAACGGTTCCAAACATTGGAATTTGCTTTATTCTTACTCACCGGATCAAGGGAGTAATGAATGAAAAAAGGGATTAACAACGGAGATTTGAGGCTAACAACCCTCATCTAATAGCTTGAACTTGTCCAAAAATAGTTAATCCGATATTAAGGGTAAGGGTTAATTAAGTATACATCTGCATACGGATCAAGTTGCGTGGTAATAATCATCTAATTAGGGGACCAACCATTTAGATGAATTTAACTTACCAATATTGCATGCTAAGCACCGAAATAGATCACCAGTATAAAATACCTTGTGGTTATGAAGTCATGGGGAACGCAATCCTAGTCAATTCTTTTTTTGAGTACAATCGAATTTAATCAATGACCTACTCATTGTTCTCTACTGCTTTTCATTATTTTGTGTTACAATTTTTCCTCTTAGGAAATAAGTAAGCCAATAATAGTAGCTAAACAGATTAACTAAAGTTCTCGTCATGTTCCTCGTGGGATTCGATCCCAACCCTGGTTGGGTTCCACATTTGAAGATGGACGCTTTATATCTCATACGAGGTGTAATTTGGGCGACCTCAATAGTTCATGTTGAGCTGCTGCAGCTGCTCCTCAGTCACTCCGTTCATTCTTAGTTATAGCATTTGCATGCCATACAAATGACTCAACATATTATCAATTCGCGCATTACGCTCATTGACGAAAAGAACTGGACCATGTACACCCTTTGATTCTTTTATTTTATTCACATCAATTCCCTTTGGGTAATATATAGGTCTATAATTCGCCTCTTCCTCCTCAATCTAATGTCCATGCAGAAATGGAGTCAAGAGACCCCCCAAACCCAAAATTTTGTCCCCTTTTCACCCTTGCTCTCCTCAACACATTCTTAATGATTATCCTAACATTTATTGGCACCCCCGTCATCTACGCATAGACAATACAAACTCTCTCCCTAGTTGTCACGCCCCGCCTTGGGGGGTATGACTGGCACCTGG
>JACEIK010008243.1:6347-64891 GCA_018107945.1 Datura stramonium
GCTATAGGCCCAGTCGGCCGGAGGCTGTATTTACAGCCATTATATAGCCCGTTGTTTCCAGAAATCTGAGATAGAGCTAGCCAGGCACCAGATGTGCCTACGCTCACCAGTTAGCATTCCAGGTCCTACTTGGGCACCAGGTGCCAGTCATACCCCCCAAGGCGGGGCGTGACAACTTACCCACTTTTGTGATAGACTACGATTAGCTAAACATATACGTACATATGATTGATGTGCTTCACACGTAGTTATAAATTAACCTAAAAATAAAGAGGTGGGAATGTGAAATTGTATGTCTCGCATGTGAGGAATTGAAGGAGAGAATTAGTATAGATATAATAACTTCGCTAGAAGATTAGGGGAGTGAATTTGAGTGATGAGTATAAGTCCTGTATTTAATAGAATTGATTTGATTGACTAAAACAATCAAGATAATGGTGATTACTACGTCATTTGGGTGGTTTACGAGAACCACATAGCATGTGCTGAAGATCCTGAGTTAGGAGATTAGAAATCTGATTTATGAATTTGTAGGAGAATAAATGCTAATATGTTGATTAATATAGATGATAGAATTTATGATGAATTTCTTGTTTGAACATAAGCTATATCCTTGAAATTGTTGAACTCATGTATGGTGTGAACTTGATGTTAACGATGAGGGCGACTAGATGTGTTATGTTATTACGATACGAGGTTTGATACGATGAGATATTATGGCGAGATATACTAACGATGGTGAATCACGATATTCATGATGAAAAAATCCATAAGAAAAGGCTAGAAGGGGATTGGTGTGAGTATTACTAACACAGTACTGCTACAGCGAGACTGTTACAACGGTAGTAATGTTGCTGCAGCGGAGCCCAATCTACTGAGCGGGCCAGGTCGCGACTCTTCATGATCTACAGAGTATAATTAGTAAAAACCTCTTAAAAAAATAAAATGGAAGATGGTAAGTAGAAAATACATGTGTGGTTTTCAAGTTTGCAGTATGTAAGTCTTTCTATGCGTATGGAGATTTGTAATGGTACTATAACCCATTGTGTTAATTTCTCAAATGTGATCTACGTATGAATTTCGGCTGCAAAACTGTTAGTGTTATTATATGCAGTTTTATGTGAATGAACCTATGGATATGATGTGTGATGAGTGTGTTTCAAGGGTGTGAACATGGTTCTTGATAAACGGTACCAGTGGACAGAGATATTATGTAATAAGGAAAGAAAGAATTTTGTAATACCGATGAGATAGGTATGGCCTGGGGCCGGGAAGAGGTACTCTATATGGTATTGGATCAGTATGGTCGGATCTAGATTGAGTTTGGTAGATTTTAGAGGCTCGTGAGCGAGGTGAGCATCCAGGCGAGCGTTATGAGAGAGTGCATTGACAAGCATGGTTAAATCACCATGCGACTGGATGTACGAAATGAGTAGACTGACAGGTATGATAAATGACTCATAGGCCGGGTGTACAGTACATAGATTTCTAGAGTCCCCTGCAGGTCATAATCGGAATGAAAAAAGTAAGACCATATGGCATAGTGTATAGTGATATGAAGGAGGAGTGTGCCCGGCATATTACTGCTAGGATGATCGAGCTCAGATTGATTTTGATAAGGCATGACACCTATGTTTATTAGTGGTGGTACCGGGAAATTGACGATATACTTGTGTGATCGAAAGGATTCACGTTATGATATGAGATCAGAATGAGGTGTAAAATTGACGATCAAAATTATGGGGTCAGGTATGAAGTAAGGTATACTTACGGTATGAATGACGGGTATGTGTGCGTGGTAGATTTTCTGATTTAAGATACAATGTATGATTTGCATGATATATGATACTTGTTTGATGATATCCTTGAGATAATTGACATGATATATGTGCATGCATGTTGAATGTACGCCGCACTTATTATTTATGTGTTATATGAGAGGGCATGACTATCATAAATGATATTTGTATGGACAAATTATAATATGTTAGAAATCTCGTCAGAAAATTACTGTGATGCTGAATCACTAGGTAAATTTTTGCTAGAAAACACTTAATGAATGAAAGACGTGATAGGAAAATTGAAAGGACTGAGTTTCTGGGTTACTTTTTAGTGACTACCGCTGCAGTGGACATATCGCTGCGGCAATGGGATCGCGACAGCGGTAGTACCTGCGCTGCAGCGGAAACGAAAAGACAGAATAGTAGGCTAATAATGCGCTAGATGGTAATATGAGTGGTTGTGTTTGTAATATTGCATGATTTAATTTGTTATGGTAAATTATAAAAGAGGTGAGTTCAGGTGTAAATTATAAAAGAGGTGAGTTAGGGAAATAGACACATAGGAATTAGTTTTATTTTGTGTCGATGCTTATTGATTATTTTGTTGTTATGTGAACTAAGTGTAGTCAGCTGATGATGCCTACCAGTATGTGTGGTGTACTGATACTACTCTTTCTACGCCTTTTTGATGTAGGTTGTGGCAGGTTGAAGTTCGTCTTGGAGTGGAAGTCGTTCAGCGACTACTTCTGCATTCTTCCGCAAATATAGTTGTGTGATTTATTTGTCGATACTCAGTTGTATAGCTCTTGTACCTATTTAGACTAGATCTTGGAAAGAGTTGTGTTAGTTGGGAGGTTTATTTATGTTTATCTTGGTTAAGTTGTAAGAACTAATGTAAATAAAAAAGGATTTTGACTTATGAATCATGAAATGACTATGTTTTTGGTTTCTAAGGAAAAAAGGGTTCTCCTATTGAGTAGAGTCAAGTAAGTGCACGCACGACCTATTTAGTTGGGTCGTGACAAAGTCAGACAATTTCTTCGATGATCGACTAATCGCACCTTGACATAGAGGCACAGGGCATACACTTTGCCCCAGCAAGTGTCACGACCCAAAATGCTATTAAATTGTGAGTGCATCTACCATCCATGTAGGAGAAATTTATTATTTTATTAACTATTTAACAATATAATTAATGCAGAAGTAATGAAAAATAAGAAACTAACTTCTATAAGTGCAGAATACGAATCAAAAACTAAAACAACCCCCTGACCTGGTGACACCAGTACAGAAACATCTACGAATATAAGCAAGTCGAAATCTAGCACCACTATCTAGAAATAAACAATACAAGAAATAAAATAAGAAGTTCTAGAATTCAGTGCTACTGAAGAGAAATCAACTCACCCTAAACTCTAACCACAACAATCTCGAACCGCCTAGCAACTCAAGTACTACTAGTACCTGATTGAGTTCCTACACATAAAAAGTATAGGAAATATAGAGTGAGTACATGAAACATATATACTTAGCAAACTATGATCATTGACGCTTTCTAAGAGTAATGATGAGATATAATCGTAACAACTCTTTTTAAGCAATTATAAATTTACCGTGATAATAATTCACAGCAACAACAGTTTAGATATTTAATATCAACATAATAAAATAAATAAGACACATATTATATAAAATTAGCTACACCACTGATGATATCACAATATGCCTCAATATAGTCACCATATCAGGTAACAACTGATAATATCACAATGAGCCTTAAATGTATCGAGTCAAATCAATATCACAACCATCTCAAAACTCAACTCAATATGAAATGCAATGAAGATGAAATGTAATGCAATGCTTTTTTTGGCAGTGGTCAAGAACTTGTATACACCTTTTTCCTCTGTCGGATAGTTCGGCCTCGTGAGGTCCATATACCTGCCGAAATCATTTTCTATCAGCATAATACATGCCAGAACTATTTTTCATCAGCTTACCACTCATCGAAATCATTTTTTGTTGGCTTACATGATATCAACTTGCCAAAATCATTTTGCATCGGCATCACAAGAGTATGAAATTCAACAAATTAACTCAATGTGCACTATTAGCCAATAATTATCATGTAACAATAAGAGTGGTGTAAGTATGTACGAACAAATATATAACACAAGTTCATCAATCAACCCTATAATTAAGGGTCTATTGTCACTATCAAGTGTCACGTAGTGTATAAGTCTCAGTAAATCAATCACATTACAAGTCATGAAATATCATCAACACATATCAATTTCATGTAAATTTTCTGTATGGTGGCATCAATACCCGCACAAATACTCGTTATCTCATTAATATGGGATCTCCTTATTACCCATTATCCTTAAATTTTTTTAATAAATCAAAACTAACACCTCAAATATCAAGAAATCTCTACTTACTTCAAATCGAAGCCTAAACATCAAATTATAAATTTTTCCCTTCTATAATGCTTTTGAATGGTCAAAATATGTTTAAATATAGAATACCATAAGAGTATGAACTCAATAACACCCATATTGCTATATATATATAATTTTAAATAAAAAATCGAGTTAAAAAGTCACCTCAATCCCCAGAGTCGAATTTAATTTTCTTTTGGATAATGTTTACTCATAATGTTGTAAACCTACACATTGTATTTCAGTTAAAACGGATCGTTATTCAACTCGCAAATTATAGATTCCGACTTTAAGAACCCTAGGCCTAAAACTCCAGTTTATATCCAATTTGATGGATTAAAGAATAAAATAGTTGAGTATTTAGCAAAGAAACAACAAGTAAAGTTAAGAAACTTTTCCCACAGAGAATACATGTAATGAAACCCCCATCCGTTATAGCTCCCCGACCAACCAAGAGCGAGTGATTATAAATTTTTAGAAATTTAAAACAAAAACTCTGAGAAATAGAGGGTTCAAGACGAACAAATTGAACGGGGAAGGTCACAATCGGGTGGACCCAGGTGCATATCCGTTGCAGTGGGATGTTTTCTTCCATAGCGGAGCCACTGCAGCAGTAAATGGACTCGTTGCAGTGAGTGACAAAGGACCAGAATTTCAAAATCCCGTTCTAATTAGGATTTTATAAACCTAGTCTCTAAAAAGGGCTTAATAAAAATGCCCAAAAATAGAGAATAGACTTTTGGGAAAAAGATGAAGGGCTAGGAGGTGAAAATTCATCCTCCATGACTAGGATTTTCTACAATAACTCAAGAAATCGAGGAAAGTATATAATTGAGAACGTCTCGATTATAGCTTGGCGCCCAAATAGGCTATGATTTATCCACTCTTGTTGGATTTTAATTAGCTAAATATATACGTGCGTATGGTTGATATGATTTTGATGGGTAAGATTGAAACTTAGATAAATTATTATCAATAAATTGAAATCGATGAGATTCTGAGAATGAGCAGATTACAAAAGGGGTAGTGATATCCTCGTAAAGTGAAAACCCCTCAGGAAGATATGAAAATAATAATTAGGTATTCTTAAGGGTGTATGTGGGAACGAAATAATTGTATGTAGATTGACCTTATAGCGTTGTTGTTAAGTATATTTTCCTGTGTATAGAATTATAGGGTCATTCTTTTGGAATGAAACCTTGGATGGTTAATCGTGTAAATCATGTTTAGAAGATGTAATAAATGAATGATTAATAGGTTATAATTATTATAGAACATGAGTTGAAGCCCGTGAATTAGGATAGTTATATTTTACGTAATGACCTAAATATGCTATGGTTAATATTGTATTGCTTGGATTGGTGAATATTGTACATCTTGATAGTTGCACCGTGAAAAGTTAGTGGTTGAAGTAAGCTTGATAAGATGTTGTTTTCATTTTGGTGGGCATGATAGAGAATAAGACACTAGATGGGAAAGGAACGATTCATGGAAGAGGCTAGGAAGAAGACTGGTCATAATACTGCCAGCAGTACCGCTGCAGCGGTTAACGTACCGCTGCAGTGAGACCATTGTGGTGGCAGTAATGCTGCTGCAGTGAGACTATTATGGCGGCATTGATTCTGTTGCAGCGGAGCCCAAACCAGTGAGCGGGCCAAGTTATAATTCCTTGTAATGTATTAATGTTACTTATATTATTACTATTTGGGTAAGAGATTGGGTTTGGAATTATGCATGTGATAGTACTCATTGATATGTATATATAACTCTTCTCGTCTGTGATTTATTGTTTGTTGTGCTATGATGTGCATCCCGAGATTGAGGGGCGAGTTGGTATCGAATGAATGTGTGACTGAGATAATGGATGATACAGAGGATAAATCATTGTTTTGATGGTGAATGTGAGGCCTGGGACCAATAGGTAAATATAGAACTCGGATGAACAGGTTAGTACGATCAGACTTTGACTGAAGATTGGATACTTGAGTGGCTCGTGCCCGAGGTGAGCATTTGGGCAAGTGATATGAGAGAGTACATAGACAAGAATGGCTAAAAGACCATACAACTAGGTGTATGGATATGAGTACATAGATAGGTATGATAAAAGACTCATACGGCTGGGTATGCAGTAGATGAATTTGTAGAGTCCCCTGCAGGTCATGACAAGAAGGGCAAGTATAAGACCCTTTGGCATGTGTGTATAATGATGTGATGGAGGCGTGTGCCTGACATATCACCGATGGTATGAAGGTGAGATCAAAGATGTGCATGTATGGTTTATTATACATACGACTGCAAATATAGAAAGGTACATGTATATAAGTGTAATACGAGTTATACCTACATGATTCAGGTTGAGGTGAAAAACATGTGTGGGATATTAGTATATGGCTATACGGTTCAAGTATGATATCTTATGGCAGATTCATGGTATACGGACAGGTATGTGTATGTACTTTAATGTTTGAGAGGAATCGATTCCCTGATTATATTTTGATTACTTTTTATCACGACCTAAACATAGGTCCAGATCGAGACACAAAACTTAGAATCATGAACGGCTCCAAGTCAACCCATGACATGAACATAGACACTAAAACATTCATTAACGGAAATAAATAAACTAAACGTGAATATGCAAAAGTATGCATACATAATGTTTCAAAAACAGAGTTAACACTGATAAGTTGAGATTCTACATATTGTCTAAAAAGCTTCTAACATAACTGAAGAGCTGATGGGATAACATCCCCAACTAGCTCACCAAATCTCTAAAACTGAAAGTAACACAACTCAACAATCTGAAGGTTCTCGAAGGATGAGGACTCACCAACAAGGGAACCAGACTAAACTGTAGAGAATGACTAATGGTGGGACTGAGTCTGAATGTCTGAACCTATATAATGAAATTATATAACATAGAGTATGTGGTCAATACTTGAAATATACTGAGTATGTAAGATAAGTAAAATAGGTTGTGTAAGTATAACTGAAATCATGCATGTAACATAAATCATAAGATCATGAGAGTAAGACTGTATGCTGATATCTAAAATCATGTATAGTCATAAACTGTATTTCATATTTGAATAGAATGACCCAAAGCTAAAAATGGAATCATATGGCTTGTCATATTTGAAGTCATAAGTAAAAACTTGTAAACTGACCATTGGGTCAAACCTGCTGAAAATATAATATCATGAATTATAATCATACATAACTAATATGAGGGACAATGGGGGACTCGTCATATAATCGACACCATCATGATAGAGCATACGTGATGCCCCAACTATTACACTCAAGTGGGAAGAGTCGTTCAAAATCTTGTCAGGGCTAAAAATGCTACTATGATATCGATATCAAGCTGAAGGCCCCTTGTGGGCGGGGGAAACTCTCTTGAGAGGCCTCAAATATATATAAACTTACATTGGTGCGTAGTTCTAAGATCGGGGAGCCTTGGAACCCCAAGCCTACTCGATGCTAGACACTGCTTCCAAAAAGATGCATATTGCTCCCATCATATTTCAACGAAGATAAAATTATAATTACATGCATAGTCTGAAATCTGAACATGGGGAGTCTTGACTCCAAATTATATCATAAGCTCTAGTGGGAGTCTTGACTCCAAAACATATGATAAGCGCTGATCTTATTATCCTTAGTTAAATCATGAAAACATACTTAACTTGTGTGGGCTTGCTCAAATCTTAAAATCATGCATACTTGAAATAGACTTCATAAGTCAAAATCAATAAATTCATACATGGGTAATTTGTAAACATTCAATCATGCTAGATATCTTATCATACTTAAAATCATGGATCATAAATCATAAACTTGACTTTTCAGGAACTTGCATAATTGGGCATAATTTTCTAAATCATGAAAGCATGAATTTATAATTAAAATAGATATAAAATCTTCCCATGAATCTTAAAACATGCTTCGAAACATGAAGATGATTGAACCAAAAACAAATCATAGAGAATTTTATAAAATTTAGAATAAAACCCCATAGAATCATGAACTTGATTTAGAACTTGAATTCATAGAATTGAGGAGAATTATGAGTATGAGAGTGAAAGGAACTCCCATTCATGGCCTCACATACCTGGGTAAACTGAATCTATACTTGACCTTGAAAGCCCAAGAGACTTGAGAAGAACTTGAAGAATTCTAGGCTTGATCTTCAATGGAGAAGTCTTAGTATTGCATGCATGGGAGGGGAATGGTTTGGAATAGGTTGAACCCTCTTAAAACCCTTCTAATAGAGCTTAAAATGACGTAGTTTATGGCTTAGGAGCTTAAGAATTACAGGAATGCCCTTACTGATTTCGCTGGAAAAATGACACTGCCAGTCCCAATGAGGGATTGGATGAATCGTTACTCCATTTTACGACTCGTTGTCCCCTCTCGTCATCACCACTGGAAATTCCATCCTTCATTCTCATCCATCCTAACAACGAACCACCTGAAGAGTCTTGAAGTGACACCATGACTCATTTCTTAACCCGTTAAGTCTCTTGGTCTGCAACTTTCTCAGCACATAGCAGGCACACTAACGACTTGTGGGGTCATACAATGAGTCATCACACCATTCGTGGTGACCCCCTGACAATGAATCCTTACCCTTCTGACACCCCTTAACGAGTCACTCAATGATCCATCTAGTGACCTAATGAGTTGTTCTGTGATTTAGTGCTGATTTTCCTATTTTCTCTACTTCAACCCTCGGGTCTGATCTTAGGGACTTTGGGGTATTACAATTTTGTGCGTACTTGAATTTGTTAATCTATCTTTGTGATTGAATGTTTTGTTGTAATTGGTCTTGTGGGTTATGAAAGATAGTATGACGAGTTTAAAAAAAGACAGTGAATTACTGCGAGATAGTGAGTAGGCTTACTAATTGATGTACCTCACTAAGAAGGGTTGAAAAATCTTGCAGGTAATTAAATAGGCTAATAAATTATAGAAATGGACTTGGTCAATCATAGTAAAATGGTAAGAGAGATAGTGGTGCTACGGAGTTTTGTAGCGGAAATAAACATAACTGGATCAACCAAAAATCA
Organism: Datura stramonium; assembly: GCA_018107945.1. NCBI lineage: Eukaryota > Viridiplantae > Streptophyta > Magnoliopsida > Solanales > Solanaceae > Datura > Datura stramonium. Next base: position 15,642 of record JACEIK010008243.1, read on the forward strand.
GGTATTAATTGTGGGGTATGTTGTTGCAGTGACAAATAACCGTAGTAGCGGGACCACTATGGTGATCTGATAATCATTGTAGCGAAATAGTAAGGAGGCAGATTGAAGATAAATTAATGGATAGAATGGTAGGGTCATTTCACAAACCTTGACGAGACTTAAGAAAAGATAATGTAGTATTAAAAGGTATTGAGTGGTTGTATAAGTGGAATAATTGTTGAATTTAGTAACATTGATTGTATGTTGATTATTATGTTATTGTATCAACTAATCTTAGTCGGCCGATGATGCCTACTGGTACGTGTGATATACCGATACTACCTTGCTACACCTTTTTTGGTATAGGTTGTGGTAGGTTTGAAGTTCCTTGATTGGCGTGGAGTATTCAACATCAGCTTCCTTGTCCTTTTTCTCAGACGAAGCTGTGTCATTTGTTTTTTCATGTATTTCTACTAGAGCTCTTGTACCTGTCTAGACTAGCTCGTGGGAGAGTCACAATTTTGGGAAGTTTGTATATTTATTTTTTTATTTGGAGTTATTGTTGATTAATGAGAAGTAATGAGAAATTAGGTACTAAGGGTTCGCAATGGTTCTCCTATCGAGTAGACTAGATGTAGGTGCCTGCACGACCTGCCTATTTGGGGTCGTGATAAGTTAGTATCAGAGCGTCTAGGTTACTGGTCTTACAAGTACAAAAGCAATGTTGAGTATACTCCTGCGGATTGGTGTGTAGACATCCACATCTAATCTTCATGAAGCTATAAGGAATTTAAGAAGTTTTCACTTTATTTCTTTCCCATTGTGCCATCCGAATATGTCAACCTGGGTTGAGTCCAATTGGTATTTGAAAGATTCCAATTAGTATCTTGATGGGCTTGTGTGGTATCTGACTATGTATGAGTATTGAAGATACCAAGTAAATAGGTGGGCGGGATTGACGTGTGTGACTTGGGGGAAATGAGAACCCCCACGATTTTTGGCTTAGCGAGTTTCACTACAGCGTGGTCTATCTCGCTGCAGTGATGAATCTCTATGGTAGTGGGTCCGCTGTCGCAGTAAAGTAACCGCCACAGCGGACATAGTTAGGCAAAATGCTAGGTTCCAGAATTCCAAAATCCCCTGTTACAAACATCAAACGAAAAATATAACATAGTGAAAATGGACAAGCAAGGCGATCATAGGGAAACTACTACAATATCATAAGGGGGCTTAAAACACGGCCAATGTCGGCGAACGCCAAATGGGCATCCATAGAAACCAGTATCAATATTCAACAAGCAAAAACAAGGAAGGAAGTAATATTTTCTTACAACCCCAAACAGTAATAAATGCAAAAGTAATAGGGGAGGGGAAAAAACACCATCTAGCTGGAGGCCTCAACGCTGCCGCTGCCTGCCTCTTCGCCCCCTCCTTCCTCGAACCCGCCGAGGAAAGAGAACTCAGGGCAGTCCTTTCTGATAACCTGGGGTGTCCTTTCCCAAGTAACATGGGTCTTCAGGATCTTCTTGATCCCCTTCCACATGTGGACAAGAAACTTATCCCGAGAACGTCACCTCCTCCTCTACCTCTCTAAGTCCTCTCAGAGCTCCACATGGTCCTGGGCTAGAACGGCAATTTCCCTGCACCTCCCCTGAGTCGGCAGTTGCTGCACTAGAGGGCCGTCTAGTGGAGGGTCTACTAGTGGAGGGCCTGCTGGGGAAGGAAGGTCTGGGAAAACCTCCCAGTAACTCCCGTATAGCCGTTGTCTCAGCCTTGATCCTCTCAAATGGCCCGACAGGTCTAGATATGTTGACCCCACCATCTCCCTCAGCCGACACGATCTTCCTCTTCTTTTGGCCTCTCCCCGGAGCCCTCTTCACTCTCAAGGGAATGAAGGTCCTGTCACAATCCATAATGACATCCCGGGACTCCTGATGGATGCCGACCCGCTTGCAGAGCCTACTAATAAGAGAAGGATATGGAAGGCCGTTGATGGGCTTTGTAGAGAAATACTTCCACTCCTCAATAATCTGAGCCCCCACATTAACCTTCACACCACTCAAAACACAGGCCATTATCAGGCCCCAATGATAGGTCACGTCCGTGACATTAAAGGATAGATGAATCCTCCGGGACACCAAATGAAGCCACCTCCTGGACTCCACAGTGAAGTGAGTGCTTTGGATACTCATCTGAGTGATGCCCCAGTTAGTCGAGGCCCTCTTATCCTCCACCACCAAGATATCCACCAGCCATTGCCTATTTCCATCTACATCCTAGGCCTTCAGCTCGCCACGGGAGGGTTTGGCAGACCCAAAGCATCATTTATGGCAACATGGGTAAAGGTGATTTGCATACCCCTGATGTAATCAACCGACTCATCTCGACTCCAGGCCACCGTTGGGAGGTTAGCATAAAAATCCCTCACCCAGGCCTCATTAGCCTTACTTTGGTCCTTCATCAATGAGCCCCAGCCGATCTCCTAAAGAAGGGCATAGAACTCTAGTGCTTTCTCCTCTACATCCTGCATGATAAACCCCCTCTCATGCAACAAGTCCTTCGTGTCCTGCTCGTTGTGACGGAACTAACAATGATCCTTTATAAAGCGAATATAGTCTTCAGTATGGATGTTGCTGCTAAAGGCGGCCATGTTGATAAATATGCATTGATGAAAGGTTTTATAAGAGAGACCGAAGGACTATGAGAATAAAGTATCAGAGAAAAGAAAAATTAGGATTTAAGGAGCAGTGACTAGGCGAACTGCCGCAGCGAGTTCGCCATAGTGGAGGTAGGTCTGCTATCATGGTATCGCTGCAGCGAACACAATTCCACTGTAATAGACACCGTCTTCCTCAGACCTCTGAACCCCATCAATGGAGTTTGAAATTTCAACTTCTGTATTTTATCGAAATAACTATAGATCGGGCAAGGGGATAACTTGCCCAAGCCCTAATAAGCCTAATGACTAATTCCCCCCCCAATAGAGTACAGTCCAATAGAGTACGGATTCAAGCCCGAAAACTCCAAAGAAATCAAACCACCACCCTACCCAAGCCCCCCATTTTCAACTCCAAAACAACATGAAAACATCCAGATATATGCAGAGAATAGTAGAGATTACTTGAGAACGTAAATACATGTAGCATCCTACGACAATCTAGCCATGAATTCAAAATGAGATAACCTACCCATATCGCCCCTCGAACTACCCAAATGTGAGATAACTAGGCAATATATCGCTAGTACCCACTAGCAAATGAAGTAAAAGAGCCATAGGGGGAGAATTACTTGTAAAATGAGGAGAATCACCCGAGAAAAGTGAGTGAAGTTGTGGAATATCGAGTAAGAAAAAGTAGAGAATGAACTCAAACCATCCCTTCTACCCCTTTTACTGACCCCGTCTGCTGCAACAGACCATTTTTCCACTTAGCGAGACCACTATAGCAGAAAACCCACTCACCTAGCAGACAGTTAAAATAGTGGTGGTTCTAATTCCACCGCAAGTCCTTACCATTTCAAAAACAACCACTCTGAGAATTTTGAAAAAAATCAGGAATACCTAGGACACCCAAGCCAGAAATAAGAGTTCGAAACACCCGATGGAAGGGTAATTAAGTGATCTGATGCTCGAACCTTAGTCAAACCTAGATGAATATCTATAGCTCTGCAAGAAATCAATAGACCTACATGGGAAAATTTTATAACATAGTGTAGTAAAGGGATCCTTCAATGATTAGTCTGGGTACCAAGATATGGAAATTGATAAGTCCCAATATTGGTTAGGAGAGGGGAAGTTTATGACTAGTGTTAGAATCAACCTGGGGTGGCTAAAGACCCTCACTTCTATATCATAGTACCGTTTAGGGATGAATAGATTTTTAATTGGTATCTGATGTAACGACCTGCTCGGCCGTTATAGCTCCCCGACCAAACAAGAGCGAGTGAATATAATTTTTGAGAAATTTGACATAAAATATCTAAGAAATAGAGGGTGTGAGACGAACAAGTTGAATGCACTAGATTACAATCAGGTGGACCCAGGCGTTTGTCCACCGCAACGGGACGTTTCCTGCCATAGCGGAACCGCTGCAACGGTAAATAGACTCATTGTAGCGGGTGACGCGGACCAGAATTCCGCAATCCCATTTCAATTAGGATTTTAAAAACCTAGTCTCTAAAAAGGGCTTAACAAAAATGCCCAAAAATAGAGAACAGACTTTTGGGAAAAATATGAAGGGCTAGGAGGTGAAGATTCATCCTCCATGGCTAGAATTTTCCACAAGAACTCAAGAAATCAAGCCAAGTGTACAATTGGGAACATCTCGATGATAGCTTGGTGCTCAGGTAGGCTATAGTTTAGTCACTCTTGTATTAGAATTTGATTAGCTAAACATATACGTGCATATAGTTGATATGCTTTTGATTGGTAGGATTGAAACTTAGATAAATTATTGTTGATTAATTGAAATCGGTGAGATTTTGAAGATGAGCGGATTAGAAAAGGGGTAGTGATATCCCCGTAATGTGAAAACCCCTCGAGGAGAGATGGCAATAATGATTAGTCTATGCTTAAGGGTGTATGTGGGACCGAATTAATTGCATGTAGATTGACCTTATGGCGTTGTTGTTAAATATATTTTCTTGTGTAAAACTTTATAAGGTCATTCTTTTGGAATTAGAATCTTGGATGGTTAATCATGTAAATCATGTTTAGAAGATGCAATAAACGTATGATTAATAGGTTATATGTCACACCCCGCCTTGGGGGGTATGACTGGCACCTGGTGCCCTATTAGGACCTGAACTGCTAGACTACTGAGCCTAAGCACATCTGGTGCCTGGCTGGCTGCTTTGTAAGTTGCACAGGCACGGCTCTAACTCGATTCACGGAATGTCAGCAGGCTCTCCTCATGGCTGTAAATATACAGCCTCAACCCAAAACTAGACCTATAGCCACCTGTACAACAGCAGCAGCTAACCAGAAATATCAGTGTAAGGGCCTATGCAGGGCGAAAAGGCCACCATGTTGACTAATTCGCCTGAATCAAAAGAATAGATGCTAAACAGCTATGTGACCGACAAGGTCACCACTACTAACTATGGATACTGGTCCCACGCAGTGCCCGCATAACAACAATACAAACAACTAAAAGCATACACTTTGTACACGACTGGTACAACTAACCACGGGAGACTATATCTGTTTACCAAGCCTCTAAAATCTTGTAAATGGTGGACAGAGGAGCCCCAACTGTACTAGCTAACAAAAGAAAATGATATAAACCTCTGAATATCAAGCTCAGGATGGCCAGAACTTATGACTCTAACGGCTGGCTAGGATCAGAATTCGGCTCCTCGTCTATAGGTACACAGGGCAAGTAATGCAGCGCCCCAAACCGGGCGTCAGTACCACTGGTACTGAGTATGTAAAGCAAACTGAACACAACTGAAATATAAACAGCAATACTAGCAAATTTGAAGGTAAAGTATACGAGCATGCGGGTGGTGGAATCTGAAATAAGCTTATCGTACTAAAGGTAAGGTAAAACATACCTGTGCGTCATGAAAGCGACTGCCAATATCAGCTAATATAGATCAAGTATATACATATATATAACAAACAAGGACCTATACCGGCCCCCATAAGCGGGAGGTGCCAACCCAACACAATCTATATACCCTACTAGGGTCAAAACCATCCAAAATAAATCACTCCACTCTGCCTATTAACTACGAGCACCTTTGGCCCCGGGTATGCAACTTGGGCTCTCTGGGCCCTGACTATAATTGTATCTGAGTCGGAGGACTCCACGTATACAGTAAACTGTAATCATGTCACATCAGCCCATGGCTTGCCTGGCACAGCGCTCGACAAGGTAAGATATACTGCTATGCTGATCAGCCTGATATAGAATGCTGCATCCATCTTCGTCCTACTATGGACAGCATGCCACTCCTTGGGTGACGTATTCTCACCCTCTGGCGGGCGAGTCGACACAGCTATTAGCCCTAGAGTGATGAAACTCTAGGGGTGCCCTTAGAGCACAAGCATGTCTCAACAAACAATAATCACATATAGCAACCATGTTCATTCTGAAAATACTATCTGTATTCTGATTTCTTATTCTGAACTCTTTTCTGCGTTTAGCGGTTCTCATACTGAGCTATACATGTATCGAAATATTATCGGTATCGATGTTGGCACACTAACTTTTATTACGAGATATATCATAATATTATAAAACATGCTTGTGAATTCATACTGGACTCAATGCTCGACTTCTGAATTCTTTCTTCTATAGTTCACGCTATTTGCTATACTGAATTACTAACTTGTCGAAGGAACTAGCTTTACATACCTTGGCTTGATTTCCCCGACTAACTAGCGTGGCTCGGTCAGTACTTCTGCTATGTCTCAGTGCATTCATATGTCAATTAGAACTAAATACTCTAATTTTGAAGAAAAATCTCACTTTCAATATATATATAAGCCCAAACTTTGACTTATCCGAAAACAGTCAGAAGCTTCGCTATTTCTCGAAAGTCCCGGAAGGAGAAATTCTCACTTTAGGGCTAGGAGTATATTGACACTAATTTGGAGCAATTCCACCCCTTATCCAGTAACACGATGATTCGCTGACCATTCACGAAACTAAATTCGTAGGAATGCTCCTTGCTTCTTAATACCTCAGTATCTGAAGTTAATTTGAGTTTGGACCGAGTTTGACGGCGTAATCGGAAGGAAATTTCAATGGAATCTTCGTCTCTACTGTTTCTGGTTTGCTCTGGAATTTATATGAAATTTAACATTAAAACAGAAGTTGGAGGCTTTTATGCCCAGCAGACAGGGCCTCCGTGACACGGCACCAACACGGAGGCCCTCCCTCCATAACGTTGCCATCACGGAGAACACACACCGGCTCTCCCACGATGGTTCGGCGAATCTCTTATCCGGTCTTTCCCGGTAGCTTTCTTAGCATGTATGGCATTCAAAAACTCTTAACCAATATACGAATAGGCCATATACATGTCAAGAATTTACAGTGTAACATTATAATTATTATAGAACGTGAGTTGAAGCTTGTGAATTAGGGTAGTTATCTTTGCAGTAATGACTTGAATGTGCTTTGGTTAATATTTTATTGTTTGGATTGGTGTATATTGTCCGTGTTGATAGTTGCAACATGAAAAGTTAATGGTTGAAATAAGATTGATAAGATGTTGCTTTCATTTTGGTGGGCATGATAGAGAATGAGACACTAGATGGAAAGAAAGATTGATGAAGGAGGACTAGGAAGAAGATTGATCATGAATCTTGCCAATAGGCGCTGCAGTTATCATCGCTGCAGTGAGACTGTTGTGGCAGCAGTAATGCGCTGTAGGCCAAGCAGGCCAAGTTGTAATTCCTTGTAATGTATTAATGTAACTAATATTATTACTATTTGGGTACGATATTGGGTTTGGAATTATGCATGTGATTATAATCGTTGATATGTATATGTAACTCTTATCATATGTGATTTATTATTGTTGTGCTATGATGTGTGTCCCGAGATTGAGGGCGAGTTGGTATCAAGTAGACGTGTGACTGAGATTGGATGATACAAAGGGTAAATCATCGTTATGATGGAGAATGTGATTCTTGGGGCCAAAAGATAAAACTCGGATGAACGAGGTTAGTACGATCAGACATAGAATGAGGATTGGACACTTGAGTGGCTCTTCCCTGAGGTGAGCATCCGGGTGAGCGGTGTGAGAGAGTACACATACAAGTATGGATAAAAGACCATGAGACTGAGTGTACAAATATGAGTACACAGATAGGTATGATAAGGGACTTATACGGTTTGGGTGTACAATATATGGATTCCTAGAGTCCCCTACGAGTCATGACTAGAAGGGCAAGCATAAGACCCTTTGGCATGTGTGTACAATGATGTGACGAGGCATGTGCTGGAAGTCCATCACCGATGGTATGATTATGAATCATATATGTGCAGTATGGTTAAATATATATACGGTACGTAGAGACAGAAAGTTATAGGTATATATGTGTGATACGAGATATACCTACATGATTCTGGTTGAGATGAGAAACATGTGTGGGATATCATATATGGATATATGATTTAGGTATGATATCTTGTAGCGGTTCGTGGAATGCGGACGGTATGTGTATGTACTTTAATGTTTGGGGGGAGTTGACTCCCTCATTTTGTTTTGATGGCGGTAATGTACTTGAATTTGTTAATTTGTATTTGCAATTGAATGTTTTGTTATAATTGGTTTGCTGGGTTATGGAAGATAGTATGATGGGTTTAACAAAGATAGTGAATTACCGCGAGATAGCGAGTAGGTTTTATTAATTGATATACCTCATTAAGAAGGATTAGGAAATCCTATAGGTAATTAAATAGGATAATAAATTGTTGAAATGGAATTGGTCAACCATAGTGAAATGGTAAGAGAGAAAGTGGTGCTATGGAGTTTCATGCTTAGAAATAAAAAGAATTTGATCAACGAAAATCGGGTATTGGCTGTGGGGTATGTAAACATGGCGAACAAATAGGTATAGTAGTGGGACCACTGTGGTGGTCTGAGTAATCACTGCAGCGGATTGGTAAGAAGAATGGCAGATTGAAGATAAATTTATGGATAGAATGGTAGGGTCATTTTCACAAACCTTGAGACTTAAGCAAAGATAATATAGTATTAAAGTTATTGAGTGGTTGTATAAGTGGAATAATTATTGTTTAGTAACATTGATTGTATGTTGATTATTATGCTGTTGTGTTAACTAACCTTAGTTGGTCGATGATGCTTACCGATATGTGTGGTGTATGATGTGCTGTGAGTTTACAACACTTTCGACTCTTAAAACTGAAATAGCAATGTATTTACATGTGTTTATATGGATATAAGACACTTTTACTTTGTTTAAAGGAAAAATTTGATGTTGGAGTTAGATTGTGCGGAAGATGGAGAAAATTGAAAAGTGGCTAAGTATGGACCTCAGTATGAGCCGTACCATCCTGGCATGAACCGTACTGAGAGTCGTGAAAAAGTCTATGCCAAGAGTGTTGAGGCAAATGAGACTTACGACTCATAGTGCAAGTCGTATCATCTGGTATGATTAGTACCATGGTAGTCGCAGGAAACTTCAGAAGATATTGCATAGCTAGAAGTCTCTTGGGACCCAGGTAGCAACTCGAATAGTAAGATCTACCTAATACCCATACTGAGCAGCCGTGGAGAAGTTTAGAAGAAGTGAAGGCGACGGGTGTCAAGGTAGAAGGAGTCACGGGCCGTAGAGCCGAGTATGGTATTTAATCCATCATGATAAACCTCAGAAGATTGCCAGAATTCTCAATATCAAGCCACGACTAATTCAGCATGACTCATGCAGTTCGCAACACAACAAGATTTGAGGCTAGCCAACGTACGACCCGTACAATCTTATTACGAGTTGTAGGTGAAGTCAGCGATAGTTTCAGTAGTTTCCCTGTTTACTTAGGAGAAGGTTCCAAATATTTGAATAAATACTTTTTTAGGTTATTTGCAGTAGAGAGAGTCGCAGATTGAGTTTTCTTACACGAAACACATTGAGATACAAGTTGTTGTTAACTTTTAATTCAAGTCTTGAGAAATTTTTGCTTTGATTTTCTTCATTGTTCTTCAATAATTCTTCATAAATTCTTGCAATAATCAAGTGCATTTTCTTCTAATCATCTCTGTAAGTATTAAATTATGTGTTTGACTATGAATGCTTATAATTTTCTTACAATCATGAGAGACTAAAACCTCCACAACTAGGGTTGTGGGAACCATTAATTGAATTAACAAGCTAGGGTTAACAAAGTGATTCTAAATCAATACTAAAAACTTGTATTATATTATTTTCATCTTTGATGTTTCTTAGCGAAGCACAACGTTAGGACTTGCTTGAATTCTTTACTTGTTTGAACCTAGAGAAGATTAGGAAATGAGAATTACAACAAAGCCTGAACTTTATGGGTCGTGGTATAGCAGGCTGCGGTCTCGGGATAGTTAATTTAGGACAAATTTGATAGCAGTTGAAGCAAAATCGCTCATGAGACCTATATCCGATGATTGGGTGTAGTTATCCAATAGAGACGAACCAGTCATTTGGGTGAACCCTAATTATCAAGTTCTAAAAGTAAGCATTAGGATAGATAACAAGTGTAAAACCTAAAGTAGTTATGAATCCACGAACACTTACCTAGTTAATTGCATAATATTGATAAACAATAATCAATTCTCAATCTTGTCTTATAATTGCTTTTATAAAACCCCCTCTTTTGGAGATAACATACTTAAAAACTTAAATACTAGCGTTGTTATTCTATATACGAGACCATATTCTGTGGGATTGACCCCAATTTATTTGGTTCTTTATTGACAACGTCCACTTCATACTTTATCGGGGAGTGTGAGTTTGAGCGTTATCATTGTACTAATACTACCTTGCTACACCTTTGCAGTGTAGACTGTGGCAGGTTTGAAGTTCATTGATTGGCGTGGAGTATTCAGCATCCGGCCACGTATGCCTTCTCGAACAGAGAGTGTGTCATTTGTTTTGTCATGTATTTCTAATAGAGATTTTGTAGCATCTAGACTAGATCTTGGGAGAGTCACGATTTTGGAAAGTTTATAGTTTTATTTTTTATTTATTTGGATTCATTGTTGATTAATGAGAAATAATGAGAAATTGGGTACTAAGGGTTCACAAGGGTTCCACTATCGAGTAGAGTCGATGTAAGTGCCTGCACGACCCGTCTATTGGGAGTCGTGATAATGCAATCCGATGTCTCAAAATCGCCTAAAATTGAGTTTTCTAACTCATCTAAGTTCAAAATGATGAATCAAATCTATCCATGTATACATAAGAATGCAAATCAGGTCACTAAAAGTCCAATTTCGTCAATAAAAGTTTCAATCTAAATCATTAAAGGTTTGCACCATACTTAAAATTTTCTCCTTGAACCAACAATTATTTTTTACTAAACTGATCCTAAATCCCTCATACGACCTTGGAATTCGACATTTCTTATTTTTACGAGTTATAATAATAATACAAACCTATTCGTTTACTTGAAACTCAATTCCAAGCTCGTTACCTCAATCAAGTATCATTTCTCATTAAAATTTATTTTCAACGTTTCAAGATAGAAACTCATTCTCGATTCACCGAAATTATACCAAATGCTCCATATCTAGCCTATAATTCATTCTCAAACTATTAGAAGTCTCGGAATAAAATTTCTATGTATAGATCTAAAGACGTATCCTTTGAGTTGTTATATTTTTATGCTAAAAACAATGCTAAAATACCCCGTGTTTCCAAACCCGTTTGAAACACATAAAAATAAATCAAAATTTGTGGGTAAGTCCAAAACTACCATACGAAGATATTGAAATTTTAAAATCAAGAATTCAAGCTCGTTTAGTCAACTATTTGATAGGAGTTAAGTATTAACTTTAAGCACAACCAAATACCATTTTGAAACTCGAAACTCATTTGGAGCCTCTGGATACAAATCAAACATGCAAATTAATCATAAAATACATTTCGAACTTGTTGAAAATATCAATCGAAAGAACTCTAGGAAACTCGACAGTCATTTATTCATCAAATTGAATTTTCTAACCCCTCCTTCATCATACCAACTCAAATCCACGATGCATATACCAAAAATGTCCAACCATGACACAAGGAATCAAAACATAATAAGTACTCTTGGGACGGTAGCAACTTGAATTGTAAGATCTACCTAATACCCGTACTGAGCTGCCGTGGAAGTTTTAGAAAAAGTGAAGACTGACATGTCTCAAGTGCGAGAGAAGGAGTCACGGGCGTAAAGCCGAGGTATATGAGTCATATCAAGCCATCATGATAAAGTTTAGAAGATTTGCCAGAATTCTCAGTATCAAACCACGACTGATTGTAAGATCCGTACCAGTTCATAACACAACCAGATTTAGCAGAGGCTAGCCAACGTACGACACGTACAATCTTGTTATGAGTTGTAGGTGAAGTCAACGACAGTTTTTAGTAGTTTTCCTGTTTACTTGGGAGAGGTTCCAAATATTTGTATAAATACTTTTAGGTTATTTCCAATAGAATCGCATATTGAGTTTCTTACATGAAATACATTGAGAGACAAGTTATTTATTTAACTTTTAATTCAAGTCTTGAATATTTCTTTCTTTGATTTTCTTCATTGTTCTTCAATAATTCTTAATAAATTCTTGCAATAATCAAGTGCGTTTTCTTCTAATCATCTCTGTAAGTATTAAATTATGTGTTTGACTATAAGATATATAATTTCTTACAATCATGAGAGCTAAAACCTCCACAACTGAGGTTGTGGGAACCATAGTGAATTAACAAGCTAGGGAGTTGTACAAAGCGATTCTAAATCAATACTAAACACACTTGTATTGTATTACTTTCATCTTTGATGTTTCTTAGCGAAGTGCAACATTAGGACTTGCTCGAATTCTTTACTTGTTTGAACCTAGAGAAGATTAGGAAACTAAAATTACAACAAAGCTTGATCTTTATGGGGTCATTGTATAACTTGAGCTGCAGTCTCGGGATAGACTAATTTGGGACAAATTTGATAATGGTTGAAGTCAAATCGCTCATGAGACCTTATCCTGTGATTGGGTGTTATAGTTATCAATAGAGACGAACCAGTCATTTGGGTGAACCTAATTATCAAGTTCTACAAGTAAGCATTCAGATAGATAACAGAATATGAAACCCGAAGTAGTTATGAATCCATGGGGAACACTTACCTAGTTAATTGCATAATATTGATAAACAACAATCAATTCTCAATCTTGTCTTATAATTGCTAAAAACCCCCTCTTTTGGTGACAACATACTTAAAGCTTAAATACTAGTGTTATTCTGTATCACAGCCATATTCCTGTGAGTTATTTAACCTTTATTTGGTTCTTTATTGACAACGTCCACTTCATACTTTATGCGTGTGGTTTTAGTGTTATCATTGTACTAATACTACCTTGCTACACCTTTTTGATGTAGACTGTGGCAGGTTTGAAGTTCCTTGATTGACATGGAGTATTCAGCATAAGCTTCTGTGTCCTGCTTCTCAGACGAAGCTGTGTCATTTGTTTTGTCATGTATTTCTACTAGAGATTTTGTACCTGTCTAGACTAGATCTTATTAAAGTCACGGTTTTGGAACGTTTGTAGTTTTATTTTTTATTTATTTGGATTCATTGTTGATTAATGAGAAATAATGAGAATTGGAGTACTAAGGGTTCACAAAGTTCCACTATCGAGTAGAGTCGATGTAAGTTCCTGCGCGACCAGCCTATTTGGGGTCGTGACAATACCGAATCAATTTCTCAAAAATCGCCTAAAAACCGAGTCTTCTAACTCATCTAAGTTCAATAATAATGAATCAAATCTATCCATGTATACATAAGAATGCAAATCAGGTCATTAAAAGTCAATTTCGTCAATAAAGTTTCAATCCTGGGCGTCATTAAAGGTTTGCACCATACCCAAGAATTTCTCCTTGAACCAACAATTATTTTTTACTAAACTGATCCTAAATCCCTCCTTGACCTCGTAATTCGACATTTCTTATTTTTACGAGTTCTAATAACAATACAAACCTATTCGTTTACTTGAAACTCAATTCCTAGCTCGTTATCTCAATCAAGTATCATTTTCTCATTAAAAATTTATTTCACGTTTCAAGATAGAAACTCATTCTCGATTCACCGAAATTATACCAAATGCTCCATATCTAGCCTATAATTCATTCTCAAACTATTAGAAGTCTCGGAATAAAATTTCTATGTATAGATCTAAAGACGTATCCTTTGAGTTGTTATATTTTTATGCTAAAAACAATGCTAAAATACCCCGTGTTTCCAAACCACGTTTGAAACACAAAAAATAAATCAAAATTTGTAGGTAAGTCCAAAATTACCATACGAAGATATTGAAATTTTAAAATCAAGAATTCAAGCTCGTTTAGTCAACTATTTGATAGGAGTTAAGTATTAACTTTAACTACAACCAAATACCATTTGAGGCTTCGAAACTCATTTGGAGCCTCCGGATACAAATCAAACATACAAAATTAATCATAAGATACGTTTTCAAACCTATTGAAAATATCAATTGAAAGAACTCTAGGAAACTTATGGCAGTCACATTTATTCATCAAATCAAATTTTACAACCCCTCCTTCATCATACCAACTCAAATCACGATGCATATGCAAAATGTCCAACCATTACACAAAGGGAATCAAAACATGGCAAAGTACAGTCACTTGCAACCACGCACATAAACCTATAACACTGACCCAGATAATTCGCAGACGATTTTGTTGACCGTGCTCTCACCTCAAAGAAATCCCATGCTCACGCATGTGTATATAAGTATTTCAATGTATTTCTCTTGGGACTAGGTAATATTACACTCGCTCTCACAAGAATTCTAACTGTGTGCATGCAATTCCATAGGCTTGTCTTTACCTTCAATACCTCAATTTTTATACAAGTAACCAAGATCACTATAGGACTTTTTAAGCTTGTAATGTAGGCTGAAGTTTGGGTATGGTACATATTGAATTTGTAGCTTAACCCTCCTTGGCACTACTACCCACATCTTGACTCCACTTTTAACCTTATTTTCCTATTTCTCCGCTTTTCATGCTTTCTTCTTCTTTATTTTTATTTGTAACTCTGAGTCACGGTTCATCTTCTTTAAGCATTCATTGATGTCACATTTTTCTTTCTTGCTCTTTGACAACAATTTTATTTCTTTCTTTTCTTTTCATTATGCTTATACCGCACCCGCTCTTTTTTTTTATTACCCAATTTTTTACTCCACCCTATATTCTTATTCATCCCTATAATAGCCATCCTAAACTTAGGCGATTTACCTAAGTTGAGGTTCATAGTGTCAAGGAAATAGGGAACATACTTGTGTAACCTAGGAGTCAGCTACCTGGTGAGTGGAGGTGTAGATACTCCTCCAATGTTATCTCCAATATTACCGGCCCGACCGTTGCATTTCGAGATCCAAGGAGCTTGTCCCTTCTCCACAGAGCTCTCAACGCACCGGTTTCGGCTCTGCATCAAGCCTCTATCTCGATATGCGGCGCTCTATCCATCTCACTCCGCTCTCGATTTTGCTGACAGAGCAGAGAATCATCATCTTCCAAGCTTGCCTCCTCATGAGGCCTTTTCCTTTTCTCTTGTACCACGGATCCTCGTAATGAAATCAAAAATCGGCGATAGCTCTTATTCACTCTCATCATCTATCACAGGAAGCACCAGTGAAGGTACTGCAGCTACTTGTCGTGAAGCCAAATCCCGCACCTCAGCTCTGAGTGCTCCGAGCTCTGCATACCACTTTTCCAATTAGGGCCACTTTTATGCTTGTGCAAGCGCTCATCCATGCGTCTCTCAAAAGAGTCTGACCAACCATGCAGAACTCGATGGTCTCTAACTCCTTTGACACCCAAGGCTTTACCTGCTTCATCAAAGCTTTAACTTGTAGAGCCGTGTGTGCCTGCTGCCTTTTCGGCCTTAGCTAGCCGCCTATCCATATCAACCAAAAATTCACGAGAAATCGTAACTAGGCCGAATTTGTAGTGGCTCGTGGCGAAGCAACTGGTGGTCTAGGTGTTGTTGTGGTGGATGATGACTCGAGACATCAGCAGGTGCGGTGGTTTCCACTGCATCTGTAGCCTCAGGCTGGCTACCCGTCTCTCTACCCTCAATAGGCTCAGCCGCCAAATCAGTGGTATGTAGCATCGCTGCACGCCCACCCTTTGCCAAGTCTCACGCTAGTATAGGGTTGCTCCGGGGATGTAGCTTGAACTGACTCCTCACCCTCGAGACTAGGTTTTTCTCTCTCTGATTAACCCAATAGCCATAATATTTCTGAACCACTATCCTCTTGTCAACTGATTGAAATTTGACACTTTTGACTCTGACGGAGTCTATCAATCAAACATGGGAACAGAATCTTAGTACCATCATTGATGGCCCGCTCTCTAATCTTCGGTAATGTAACGGGGGAAATTGATGGCGTATCCCTCCATAATGCTGGCTATCAATGCTGCTCTGTCAGGTGTGAGAATGTTATCATTGTTGGTTGGTACCAGCCTGTGCACACAGTGTCTACCAAAACAGCTTGAAAATTGAATGTGGCCTTCTTGATTTGAGACTCGGTGCCATGCAACCATTCAACCAACGGACCTCTTCTGGTGATGACCCGAGATAGACAAGTGTATTCTCTGATGTGCTCCTCACTATTCAGCTTCTTAGTCTTAACTTTCTTTAGCTCGAATGGCACGTGGTCGAACTCGGCTGTGTTCATCAGGGCATGATAGTATGGACCATATAGTAGCTGGAGATCGTCCTCTAAGATATATCCACAAAGTCTCTCGAACCAACACCTGAGTTAAGGCAGACCTCTTCTTCCAGTCTTGACCCTCTAAAGCCAAACGTTGTAGTGTGTTAGTAGGCATATAGAATTCTCTGTGAAGCATGGGCTGTAGCTTCTGATGACTCGGTCAACCACCCAAACTTGTACTTCGAACCTGACTTGCAGCTACGGAAGGTCCTTAGAGTCCGTGGTGACCAGCCTCAGGTCCTCATATATACTCCTCTTCGAATGTCTTTTGTCATTTGGGGCAATGTCTCTGTTATATATAGCCCTCATACCATGAACACACCATCGTCTCACGTTCCTTGGTTGATCATTGGATGTGTTCAGGTCTCGGTCAATTCATCATCGAAGTCCCCTCGTTGAGCATGTGACTCATTAGCTACCTCTGCATTTTCCCAACTGTGGTGCCCTCAGCAACAATTGTGGCTACAACCATGGCATTCTCATGCATTGGGCATGTGGATCCCTTTCCCGGTGGGTAGGGCATCAACTAGGGCTGGTTGCATTTAGTGGAGCCCTAGCCACGGTTGATCTCTATACCAACTGCTCTTCGGACACTTCCTTATTCCTCCTCCAGGCCTCTTGACTCTTCCAGAAGGAGGATGGCTCATCTCGAAGTCTGCGGTATGATGGTTGACTTCTTTCCGGCACTTGTTTCTTTGCCAGACCTTTCTTGATGTACCCTACGGAGCCATTGTACACAATGGAAACATTGTTATTATACCGATGAGATGAAACAAAAGCACTTATAAACTACTGCTCCAGTGGACCTGACAGTGACTAAACGAGTCGTCCTTTGTAATGACTCATGAGTCCCTCTTTGTCTTCCCTCTTTGTCTCAAACCATCCTTTCTTCATGTTTGTCTAGTATATATGACGGTCAGAAAAGTCGTTACTGTGGAGCGAGTCATTGAGTCAGTCGTTAGGTACACTGGTCTCTTGGTTTTATTTTCCCTCAGGACGAGCTACACAGCGAGTCATTTGGTGATCCCAACGACTGCGTGATGTGAGTCGTGTTCAAGAGTTTCGGTTACCTATCCTACATTTATCATCATATTCTTGCTATAGTTTAACTCCATAAGCACAGAATATTAATTTCTCAAATCAACACATGTAAGTTCAATCGTGATTTATTTGGTTAATCTTCCTAGGGTTCATTATCATCATGAGGGAAAGATTGGAACATGATTTTAATTGGAAATAATGTTGAGTTCATTCAAAGCGTAGGTCAACAAAGATCTTATTTAAATGCAAATACACTCACAATTAAGTGGGAAAAATTACTCACGATATACTTGAGTAGAGATGGGAGTGTGATGGGTAGTAATGCGTGATTAACGTATGAGTGCAATGTCAAGAATTTTCAATGCGGTTGGAAGATGAAGAAGAGGGAATTTCGAAGTTGTAATGGTTCTTGGTTTAAACTCAAGTGGGAATTTGAAGAATAAAAGAAATCGGGTTTAATATAATTCTATTTAGATTGTACCTAAATTCTGGCATAGGCGGGTCGATGGCAGTTATTTTAAAAACACATGATGACCCACCAAATGAGTCATTACGTAGTGAGACGACTCATTTGACCCTTCGTTCGGGTGAGCTTAAGAACTTGCAGGACTGGGTCAAGCAACGACTCATTGGTGTCACCCCAGCAGGTCGTGGCCTGAAGTCGTGGTCCTTGAACTGTTATAGCGTCATGACTGGTCACTTAACGAGATCGTTTGGTCTCCCAATGATTTGTTAATTGAGTAGATTATCAACTTTCTCTCATTTTAATTCCACCTTAGATCTAGTGTACATGACCCGGAAGACCTCGATTCATTTCTAGAAGAGACAAGTCGATAAGTCAACCGTTGCTCCTCTATTTTCTGCGATTGTCATCACGATTGGACTGAACGATTCATCAGGTCAAATGATGACTCGTTTTGTGATATTTTGCATCGAGCGAAGTTCTAGTTTTAGGTTCCAACTTCAAATTTTACATATAAAATTATAAAAACTAAAAAAAATAAAAAAAATAAAAACATTATATTTTTCTTACAATTACAACTTAGGTTGCCTCCGAAGAAGCCTTGATTTAACGTCGCTGCACGATGTGGGTGTTTGGCTACTGTGACTTCACCAAAACACCTCCATGGGTTGCACCATGCGGCGCCTGATTTAACATCGTGGAACGACGCAAGTCTCATGACTACTCAGAATTCGTCAAGTAATTCATATCCGTCCTCCAGTCTTTGAGACCCTGCTGAATTCCCTTAGTTTGCTTCATGGTCTGGCAAATGTTAAAGGTGACCTCTTCTTTGTTTAACCTAAAATTTAACTGCTTTTGCCTCCACATCTACTAGGGCCCTCCTGATTGCAAGGAATGGTTGCCCCAAAATGATAGGGACCTCAGAATCGACTTCGCAGTCCAGAATCACGAAGTCTGCTGGGAATATAAATTTGTCCACCTTGACAAGCACATCAAAAGGATCCCCACCGGCTTTTAACGGTTACATCGGCCATCAATAGCCGCATAGTGTGGTGATTGGGGGGCTCCCAAACCCAATTTTTTAAACGCTGATAGCGGCATCAAATTTATGCTAGCTCCCAGGTCACAAAGCGCCCTTACCAAACTCGACGTCCCCAATGGTGCAAGGTAGTAAAATCACTGGGTCTTCCTTCTTGAGTTAGGACCCGTGTAGTTATGGTACCACAGTGGTGCAGATTATCGAAAGGTTTAAAGCTTACTGTCCTTTTCCTGGTGATGAGGTCCTTCATGAATTTGGCATAGCCGGGCATCTTCTCAAGTGCCTCAACTATTGGGATGTTCACCGACAAGCTGTAAGAATAGAAATAAATTTATGATACTTTCCATCTTCGGCCTTCTTCTTCAAACGTTGTGGATAAGGAGGAGGAGGTCTAGGGATCGATGTAAACTTTTTTTGTGCCTCCTTCTCCTTCTCATGGGTAGCTCCTTGCTCCTTTGCATTACTTGGAGCAGTTTCACATTCTAATCTCAACCAAAGTTGGGTTTTGAAATACGTTATGCTGTCATCATTCATCGAGACGTGCTTTTCTGACTCTAAATTACAATCGGCCTAGGAGGATCAACCTGTCGCATTCCCACTCTTAGTAGTGATCGCCATGCAATGACTTTCATTTTCGAATTTTTGCACTGTGTTGCTAGGAAGTGTACCTTTCGCCTCTGATTTATTGCAACGGACATGCGTCCATCTGTTGCTCAATCTGTAATGGCCACGAAATGTGACTCCCACCTTTTGATTCAAACTAGAAATACCAGTGCGGAGCTCCAGCAAAGTGACTATCTGTTGTCTCCATCTACTTAAATACTTTGGACAACATTTCTTCAACCCTTGAACCACTAGACTCTAGCTCACAGTTTGTGGAGGAACATACGAGACTGCTTCTATCATTCTTCTACTCATCATGCTTCTTTGCCAGTCTCCATTATCTCTGTAGTGGCCTCGGTTGTAATTATTATCTTTTTAAAAGTTCCGACCTTGGTTCCCTTGACCTTGTCACCAAAGTCTTGGTAGACCCTTGGTGGTCAGAAACCCCGCCCTCTTATAATTTAAATAGTTACTTCCTCCTCAAACTCAGATTCACATCCATCATTTCTCAGGGCCTTGCCTGAGACCCAGCATTTCTTTCTCGTCTCAGCTCCCATCAGATGTAGCAAGCAACACCATAGTTGTTTAGTCTCGGCAATATCTTGATCATGCTCTTCATCTTTTTCTTCTCTATTACATGAAGCATACAAATCGCATAAGAACCAGCCGGAATCTCCGACTCTCTAGTGTGCCAAGCGGGGTTGGTTTTGGTGATCCTGTCCAGTAGCTCAGCAACCTTTGCATAAGTGTGGCTCATAAAGGTTCCACGAGGAGATGAGGTGTCAGCCACCGCCTTGGTGTTAGCATTTAGAGACCTATTAAAGATATCCAACAATGTATCATCCGTAATCTTGTGATTTGGCACCCTTTTGAGCTTCTTGTTGAAATGCAGCCATGTCTCGTGAAGTGCCTCTAAATTCAAGCACTTTGAAGTTATATATCTCATCTTTTAACAAATGCTTTGGAAGGTGGGGAAAAATCTTTGTAAAAGCTCTCTTAAGTCCCCCACAAGTGATAAAATCATTTGGCAGCTCGGCCAACCACATCGTTTCCTCACTCCCTGATGAAAAATAACCTCAGTCGGTGCATCCTGGCTCACTCCCGGTTTTTTGTATGCCTTACGGATGCCCAAAAAATTTGTCAAGTGAGTATGGGCATCATCGGTTGCATGACCACTTAAATATTCCCTTCATGTTGAGGTTGGATCATATCATTGGTAATATCAAACTTTTCCCCAATAGGCAAAGGGAGGGACTCTAGCTCACGTGGCACCGGCTTAGATCTACTCTCGGCACATCATCCTCCTTATCGAAATACGGTGTATGCAACATTTGCAGACCTCTGTGCCTTCTAGCTCGTTCTACTTTAGCAACCAGCCGTTGCTCTTTAGCAACCCTAGCTAACTCATGATATCTGGCCCGAGTTTGCTCCTCGTCAACATTCTCACTGTGGCTTGGTCCACTGTCTCCTGTTCTTGTATGTTGGCCATTCTTCTTAGAGTCCTTCTTTTGTCTTCTCAAGTTCGTAGTAATCAATTGGGGCAAGGGGATTTCCTTGGCTCCTAGTATCGGGCATGCACGAACCAAAGACTGTTAAAGACAAAAACAATAAAAGAAAAATAAAAAAGAAAATAAGAAGACCAACAGTAAAGAAAAACACAATTAACAAAAGCCTTAGCCAGTATTCCCCGAAAACAGCGCCAAAATTTGATGTCTCCCAAATTACACCTGCATAATTGAGATATAAAAGCGTTGAGTGTCAAATATAGAATCCACCGAAGGTTGAGGTCAATCCCACAGAGATACGGAAAGAACTTGAGATTAATGTGAGGTAGCTATTACTATCAATTACTTATTTCCTAAGGGGGAAAGAAATAAAATAATAAATAAAAAGTAAAAACTACTAGATGTTTAGATCAATGTTGGTTTGTATTCAATTAACTGAGTTGACTAAGTTGTGTTTCCCAAGATTTCATAACCCTGAAGCCTTTTACACTAGTTATCTATTCTGGTGTTTAACATGCAATATTGGTAAGTTATGTTCACCTAAATGGTTGGTCCCTATCTAGATGATTTTCACCGTAACTTGGCAGTGCATCTGTAGGTGTATGCTTAATTAACCCTTACCCTTAATATTGGATTAGCTATCCCCGAACGTATTTCACGCTATTAGATGAGGGTTGATAGCCTCAAATCTCCGTTGTATATCCCTTTTTCCTGTTCACTACCCTTTGGTCAGTAAGTAAGAATAAGGAAAGTCTAACGTTTGAAACCATTAAGAATCAATTAAAGCGAAGGGAAAAACAATAGATGCATTAAATCCTGTTCAAGAATCACTAAGTGTTTCACCTATGTGTGTTAATTCATCTTGGTTCCACAACCCTAGTTATGGGTTTAGCTACGCATGTTTGAATTATCACAATCACAAAATATTGAATAAATCATAATTTGCAACTTTACAAATTATCGTAGAAAATCAAGTAAATTGAATAAAACTCGAAACTTGATAGAATTCCAATGTTGCTTTTGATCCTCAAATTCAAGAACAAAATTATAAACCTTGTTTCTTAAACCAAGAATAATAGTAAAACCCTACAATCTATGTGAAAAAATAGTAATAATAAACTGTACATCGAAAATAAACCTAAGCTTGATGTATTTTATAGTTCCAAGAAAATCTTTTCCTAATTAAAGCGAAAACCAAAGTTGGCAAGTGGTCACGGGCTAGAGTAGCGATTTGTTAGGACATCTGACGATGTACCTTGTTAAAAACAGTTGTCCTCAACATCAAGCCCAATTGTGGAAATGGGTCACCTAACGACTCGTTGTGCTTGGGCATGAGTCGTTAGGCTTCTCATGGTCCAGCCTCCTCAATCTTCCAGTGCACCCTACGAGTGGCTCTAGTGATGCCCAACAACTCTTTGGTTAGACAACGACTCGTAACGTCGTCCGTCAACCACTGGATAATTCTTCCAAAAATTCCTCTAGTCTTCAGGACTGGCTTCATGACTCGTTACCAGATGTAACGAGCCGTTCCCTCAACCACGTTAGGTACAACACCATTTCTGCATCTTCAAAACTCAATATTTGCCCACGAATCTCATCGAGTCGTGCTAAGTTCCAACGACTCATGAAGTGCCTCATGACCTCCTGCCCAGTTGTTTTAAGCATTAATTTGCCTAATTCACTTCTGAACCTATTTTCCAACAACATTAAACAGAGACATATCATACACTGCATAAATATACGGAAGTTGCATAGTTTAGAGATTTTAAGCGTCGAAAGTGCCGCAAAATCACGGCATGTCAGTCTCCACCTTGTCTAACCCATCGGCATTAACAAGAGGAACCATAGGAAGTAAACATTACTCAAATTTCCAACAGTCAACCCTCCCATTACTTCCCTACAATTCAACCTAGTTCATCAATCTTGGGTTTCTCTCTATATAATTTCTGCCATTAAAGGTCTTTAAGCAATCTAGGATCAACACTAATCGACGTAGAGGTAGGAGAATTGAGATTCTTACCTTCCGGAGAATAGTTCCTTCTCTGGAGAAATTTTCCATCCGTTAGCCCTTCTGATCGAGCTTTTGAATGGCAGGGGTAAAACCCCATAATTCCCACGTAAAACCCTTTATATAACTCTCACTGTCTGCTAAAGTGGTCACACTTCCGCTGCGGCCAGAACCCGCTATAGCAGTCATAGGGTCGCTGCGGTGGTTCCAGTGGTTACTTCCTCATTTTGCCACGGCGGAACTCCGATCGCTACCACTCGCTGCGGTGGGAATCCACTGCTGCAGCTGTCCTTGGATCGGTAGCTAAGCAAAATTTGCGTTCTATACTTAGTTTATTTCACAACCTCCCTATCATTCTTAACTAGTTTTCTATGTTCTATTGCCCTTAACCATCCCATAATGACTTTTGAGTCGTCACATCAGACACCAATTAAAATATAGTTCTTCCTCAAATTATCTATACAAAAGTAAGAAGGATACGTACCTAATTTATGAACAACTGGGGTACTTGACCCATATATCAGCCTTAGTCTCTCAAGTGGCTTCTTCCACAAGATGGTCCTTCCACTGGACTTTTACCATCGGAATCTCCTTGGACCTCAGCTTCCGAACCTCTCTAGCCAATATTGCTACAAGTTCATCCTCATATGACAGATTCTCGTCCAGCAGCACAGAGTCACTTGTTATATAAGTTCCGTCCCGTGGTACTTTTTCGGCATGGACACATGAAGCATCGGATGCACTCCGGGCAGACACAGCGGCAATGCCAGCTCATAAGCCTACTTCCCCCATGTCGAGTATTACAAATAGCCCAACATACTTCGAGATGAGCTTTCCCCACTTTCCAAACATATCACCTTCATGGAGGACACTTTGGCTTGATATTTTCTCCCCTTCCATGAACTCTATGTCCTAACTTTTATCTGCGTCTTTGCTTTGCCTACTCGACGACCACCCGGCCGGTCCTGAATGATTCGAACCCTTTTTAAGGAATCCTTTAACAAATCCATTCCCTAAGGTCTCACCTTAAACGCGTCAAACCACCCGATTGGGGGCCTGCACTTCCTCCCATTCAAGGCTTCAAAGGTTCCATACCAATGCTCGAGTGATATTTGTTTGTTATAAGAAAACTACGCAACGGTAGAACTTGTCCCAATGACCCCCAAAGTCTATCATGCATGCCCGAGCATGTCCTCCAACACTTGAATAGTGCACTCTGATTGCCCGTCTGTTTGAGGATGCAGGATGCTCAAGTACAACCCAGCATACCAAACTCGGCTGCAAAGTCCTCCAAAAATGGGAAGTGGCCCGAGTGCCTGACTGACACAATAGAAACAGGCACCCCCATGTAACCGAATAACCTCCTTCACATACAGCTTAGCTAGTTTCTCTGCGTTATAATTACCTGGACCGACAAGAAATGAGCATACTTGGACAACCTGTCCATTATGACCCCAAATTGAGTCAAGATTCCCTTAAGTCTTGGGAAGACCACAAAGTCCATAGCTATCCTCTCCGATTTCCACACTCGGGGATGGGCATTAAGCTGAAGAATTCCTCCAGGCTTTTGGTGCTCGTAGCCACCTGTTGATAATTTAAACACTAACTCACATACTCCACAATATGTACTTCATCCTACCCCACCAATAATGTTGTTTTAGATCGTGGTACATCTTCATGACTCACACGGGGTAGATGGGTACCTCGAGTTGTGAGATTATGCAAAGAGAGTTTTCATTGGCTCACCAGCTCAAGGAACACACACTTGCCCCTTTATTCTCGAACCCCTTCATCATCTAACACTGCTTCCTTTGCCTCTCTCACAGGACTTCATCTAGTTTTACCCAGTTTTCTATCTTCAAATTTATCTGGATTTTGATTTCCTCTAATAGCAAGGATTTAGCCTCCAGGTTAGCTAACACTCCACCAATTTCAGTGGTGAAACAATATCACTAAGTTGTTTGCCAAGGTCTGGACTTCCAAGGCGATCGACCATTGAGTAGCCTCCAAGAAATCCAGACTGCCCATGCTCACCGTCTTTCTACTCAACGTGTCTGCCACCACATTGGCCTTCCCTGGGTGGTACAAAATGGTGATGTCGTAATCAGCAGCAACTCCATTCATCTCCTCTGCCTCAAATTGACATATTCTTGGAGAATACATATTGTAAGTTGCGATGGTTCGTGAACATCTCACACTGAGCTCCATATAGATAATGCCCCAGATTTACAGTGCGAACACCCATTGCTAGCTCTAGATAGTGCGTGGGGTAGTTCTTTCATGCACCTTCAATTTGTTTTGAAGCATACACTTATTAACCTGTCCTTCTTGCATCAAGACCAACACCTAATCAGACCATGAGGCATTGTCTAAACAAAATCTTTACCTTCCGCGCAACACCAAAATAGGTGTTGTGGTGATAGAGTCTTGAGTTTTACGGCTAAACTACATTCCTCGACCACCCGGAAGGGCACATCCTTTTATTTCAACTTGGTCAATGCCGGAAGCGATGGAGGTGAATCCTTTCCCTAACCGACGGTAGTAACTAGCCAGCCCCACAAACTCCAGATTTTTGTCAAGTTAGTTGGCCTTGACAGTTCACGACTACCTCCACCTGCATTGGATCAGCAGATTCCCTCCTTGGAAAACACATGCGAGAAAGGACACTGATTCCAGCAAAACCCGCACTTGGTGAATTTGGCATACAACTGCTTCTCTTTCAAAAAGCAATCACAGCACAATCCTTAAATGATTTCATTCTCCTTCTTAGTCTTAGAATGCACTAGGATATCATAAATAAACACAATAACAAAGGAATCTAGGTAGGTTTAAAATATCATTCATCGGGCTCATGAACATGGATGGAGCATTAGTAGTACGAATGACATGATCAGAGACTCATAATGCCCGTACTTGGTCCGAAAGGCTGTCTTGGGAATATCTTCAGCCCGAATTTTCAGCTGGTGATACCCTGACCTCAAATCAATCTTTGAAAATACAGGCTGCTCCACTGTGGCGGTCAAATAGGTCATCTATCCAGGAAAGAGGGTACTTATTCCAAATAGTTACCTTGTTCAATTGGCAGTAATCGATGCACATACGCATACTACCATCCTTTTTCTTTACAAATAAAATCGGAGCACCCCACGACGATACACTCGGTCTAATAAATTCTTTATATAACAACTCCTGCAATTTCTCTTTGAGCTCTCTCAGTTCGGCAGGTGCCGTGCGGTATGGAGGAATAAAAATGGGTTGGGTTTCTGGTTCCAAGACTATACAAAAATCTATATTACAGTGCAGCGGCAAGCCAGCCAAATCTGCGGGGAACACCTCCTGAAACCAACCAAAATCGACTCTATGGAAGGACCCTTGGAGCAGGTGTCTGAACATGCATAAATATGCTGAACAACCCCGCTCTATCAACTTACGAGCACGATATAGTCACAGTCTTAGCATACAAATCCAAAATGTCGTGGTAAGGGGACAATCAACTCATTCCCAAGGTATATCACAAAATCAACTATGTCTAAGATCACTAAGCCCGCTAGGTATCAAATCCCATAAATTTAGCAATACAGTCACAGAACAACCCTATCCACCCTAACAGAATCCCCAATGGTGACACAGATAGGAGGGACTAGTAAGCACATCACACACAAGATCAGGACCCAAAGAAAAATAAGTAGACACATATAAAAATGTAGAGCTCGGGTCAAAACAATACCATCGCCATTCTATCAACCACGAAAATCATACCTATGATAACAGTGTTGAAGCCTCTACCTATGATCCACCAAGAAACGCATAGAATTAGCCTGGTTACCAGCCTGAGAACTGCCCCGATTGGGCTGTGCCACCCTCTACCTGACTAGGTACCCTTACCTACCTTAGCACGTCCTCTTCCCTGCTGAGTACCTCTAGCTAGTGGCTGACCACCTCAATCCCAGCTATGGAAAGTAAACAGAAAGCACTGCTTCCTCAGGGCAAAAGCTCGAGAAGCTGGGTGAGGAATAATCTATCCGCCCTGCCTGAACCTGGGGAACCATCTGCAGATGTGCCCATACTCACCACCTTCATGGTAGACCTTCACCAATAATCGGTCTCTGAGCTGGAACAGTAAAACTAGGACGAGCCCAAAAATCAGATCAGATCATCTGAGTACCCCCAACTACACCTAACGTCCTTGGAACTATCCCCAGTGGACCTCCAGCCGCACCTACATGGAAGGCCCGAATAAGGTGCCGGAGCAACCCTATGGTACTAGAGCCTTCCCATAAGAACCACCGAAAGAGCCAACTCTCCGAGCCTTCTTCTCGATATTTCTAGCATACCTCTCCTGCCTAATCCTTCAACTAGCCTTCACGTACTCTACCACTTCCTGAAAGGTCTTACCCGAAGAGACCATCGCATAAACGACACCTGGGAACCCATATTCAGGCCTTTTACCCGCCGCCTAATCTCTCCTCCTCTGTGGGCAATAAGGGTAGAGCATATCTAGATAAGGAGTGAAACTGGGCCTTGTATGCAGCAACTAATGAGCTCCCCTGCTCAATGGTAGTGAACTCATCCTGCCTCCTATCCCTCGGAGTGGGGGAACATATTTCCCTAGGAATATAGATTAAAATTGATTCCATGACAACGGTGGTGACCCTGCTGGTCTGTACTCCATGAAATCCCTCCACCAAAGTGTCACGACCCAGCGTAGATTCGGATCATAGACACGGGAAAAGAGGACCTCGAGAGACTGAGTCGACCCATGACATAAGCATACAACCACAACTCATTCGATAAATTGAAGAAATCATCAATGCCTTTCGACATAAGTCTAATTCAACATAACATCGAATAACATCAGGCTAACACATACATAAGTCTAAAAAGCCTCTAGTCTAGACGGAGTTGATGGGACAAAACCCCTATCTAACTCAAAAACAGGAAACTTGGACTATGACATGAAGGTGAAAGTATAGTCCTCGAAAGATGAGGACTCACAAATCACATAGGTGCTAACTCGATAAGCAACTACAAGCGGGGGCTGAACTTGAGAACCGGATCCTGCATCATGAAATGATGCAGCATAGAAAAATATGCGGCCGGTACATGAAATGTACCAGTATGCAAAGAGTAAGTAAGCTTGCTCTATCAAAGTAAATATTTTAAAACATTCCTACCATAACATAAGTTTTCAAGTATAAGTAGAAGGGGCTACATGCATTGTTTTTGAAATAAGAATAAAAGGCGACACATGCTGTCACGCCCTGCCGAGAGGCATGACTGGCATTGGTGCCTAATAGGACCTTGGTAACTGGACTACGAGGCTAACAGCGAACGTTAAACTAAGCTCTAATTCTGGTTTATGAAAACAACGGGCTATAACGGCTGTAAATAGAGCCTCATCCAAACTGAGCATATAGCCACCTGTAGAATATAACAGCTAACAGAACAACTGAGCATAAGGGACCTATGCGGGCCGAGAAAACCACCATGTTGGCTAATTATCTTTGAAAAGTATAATCAGAGTCTTGAATTGATGCGCTGACCACAAGGTCACCGTGGCTTATCTGAACAAGGCCCCCGTATACATGCAAACTGAAATGTACATACATTACGACCGGTACAACTAACCCATGAATATACAATCCGCAAGCCTCTAAGAAAATAATAAGATAAAGGTAGGAATGAGATTTGTTCCCATACTATTGCCACAAACAAAAAGTGATAAACCTTTAGCTGGCAAGCTCTGGATGATAGGAGCTAAAGGCTCTGCTGGCTAGAACTACAGGGATCTGCTCTTCGTCTGCTGAGTACTGCGGAGCAAGTAATGCGAGGCGCCCCAGAAATGGGCTTGATACCACTGGTACTGAGTATGCAAAGCAATAACAAGTGTGAAATAAACAATAATACTGATAGATCCTGAAGTAATAGGAGACGGGCTGAGACTGACTGGAAAGAGAATAACTTTACTGAAGAGAGTAAAGTCACTTACACGATAACATGGTCTACTTTCTATCTATTAATAACTAACACAACATAGCATACACGAAACATACAGTAAGGGCATATTTATATGCCAACTCGATACTCAAATGTATAACTCGTCTTGTTTGTCTAATAAATAGTGTACATTCTCTGTAAATTGTATGGAAGTGTAATTTATACTAACCAACATGATTAGCGCGTTGTTTTGTAGGAAAAACATGCTTTGTTGATGAAAATAGCATGTTGGAAAATCAAAGGAGGAACTCGAGGCGAGCAAGGAAGCGGATGGTGAAGCGAGAGTTACAAGGAGAGCTCCGCGATGGAGCCATTAACGCGGCGCATCACGGTCCGTGCAGTTGAAATTCCAAAACTAAATTCGAGTGAAAGTCCGCGATCGAGGCATTCACGTTGATGAATTATTCAGATGATGCATTTCCAGAGAGGGTCTGGTACCGTGTACGTTGGCAGTGCTCC
Source organism: Datura stramonium (assembly GCA_018107945.1). Taxonomy (NCBI): domain Eukaryota; kingdom Viridiplantae; phylum Streptophyta; class Magnoliopsida; order Solanales; family Solanaceae; genus Datura; species Datura stramonium. The sequence continues at coordinate 45,173 of JACEIK010008243.1, forward strand.
GCGATGCACGCCGTGCCACATTGGTGCTCTAATTACCTGGGTGGACAATTTCGAGGGAGGGCTTCGCGCGTTTGCACGTGTCCATGGGGTGCTCGCGATGTACGCCGTGACCGTTGCTTTCTGATATTCGGGAAAATTTATCCCTAGATAAATAGAGCACTTAGGGGCATTTTCAATTATTCTGACTTGGTGGAGCAAGAACGTGGGTTACAGAGAGCATTGAGAATGATTTCTAGGTTCTTCTCTATCTCTTTCTTCTTCTTTCAATTGCTTACCTTATGATTAACACTTGTTTTAGGATGTTTAATCCTGGAAATGAGTGGCTAATTCTCCTTCTTGCTGAAGTTATGAACTTTGTGTTGCAATGTAATTATTGAAGTGCTGGTTTATTTTCTCTTTTTCTTCCATAGTTTGTTCTATTTAATTCTTGTTCCTACTACATTATTATGCGGCCAATGTTAGTGTAAATCCAAAAGTCGGTTTTCACCAGAGAGGGCAAGAAATTGGAAAGTTGTGAATTAATAGGATATGATCTTTTCTTTGTTTGGGAAAATTGGGAATTGATTTACCTTCGGGATAGAAATATACCCAAAGTGTATTAATCATGTGTGGAACCGGTTTAGTATAGCTAGAACTTGAATTCCTTCTTATCACGAAAATGTAGGTGGAAGGTTCATGATTCTTAGTTGGGTTCATCACGAGAGTTTTAATCCATAGGCAGTAGTTCGACTAGCAACCGGAGGAAGAGATAAACCCACGTAAATTAATAGTTACGTGTCTTCACATGTTCTTCGTAAGCTCGCTGCTCTGTATTGTCTAGATTCAATTGTATAATTAAGCAATTGTAGTATAAAAATTATATTCTCAAAACCAATTATTTTTCGTTACTCTGTTGTCTTCACTGCTCTAGTTGTAGTAAATTAGCGTTTGAAAGATTTCACCCCGTATTCCTATTCTGTGGGTTAGAGCAATCCAGTTCTTCAAAGAGTACTTTATTACTTGTACGGCATGCCTTGCAGGCTCATCAAGTTTTTTTTGGCGCCATTGGGGAATAGGCAATTGGTGAAATTTTCATTTTCTTTGATTTGATGTTGATTTGCTATTTCTTAATATTTTGTCATTTTAATAACTGGTCTTGGCCTGTATTTTGCAGAAAGCAGATTCTGTTGAACACTTAGGAACAAGGGTTGGTGGATCCATCGCCGAGCCGGAACGACGTTTCAGTAATCATGGAAGGCTCTGGAGAAAGCTGCAGTTGCTCAGACAAACTATCATGGGCAACCACGAATCCACCAATAGTGGGCAGTAGTGCCCGAGGAATTGTGGCCAGGCCGGTTGCGATGTAGCAATCCCACAGAAGCTCGCAATGTTACTTCTAGCATTCGCAAACTCGAGCCGGGGAGGGGTTAGGGTGACAAATATGAAATGCGATTCTGCTGCACACAAGCGGGCTTAACAGTTACAGGTCTCCCTCACGAGGATTACAACAACATCTTCAAATTTTCTGGAGATAGTAGCATACATCCCCGCTGGAGTGTCAACAGATTATGTCGACACGCTTGCCATTTTCACTCTTGGGAGATGCTAAGAGGTGGTGAAAGTGACCACCAAACTCTATCACCTCGCTTAAGGATGATCTCAGCGAAGAAGTTCGATCCGATTCTTTCCCTCCGGTAAAAACAGCAAGGCTTAGAAGTCAAATTCTAAGTTTCCAACAAAGGAAGGAGAATCTGTTATCAAGCTTGAGGAAAGATTTGATCATTGTTGAGGACTAACCTCATCTGCTATGGGTGAATATTGATGTGATTTTACCTTTTTTATAGGGTTTGGAACCCCACACCAAATTTTGCTAGATTCAGCAGGTTTGGGGCAGGCTTTAGAAAACTTATGAAGCTGTATACTGCTTGTCATTATTTCGGGGGAAATCCGGAGTGGAATGCGGACTCTTCAAGGGGAGGAGCAAGGAAAGCAGGCGAGTCTTGGAAGTGGATGGGTTTACAGCTATCGCTGCAGATAGCTGCCTTGCAGAATCAGTTGAACACCCACTTCGGCAATATGAACTGACCAAGTCTCAAGCCCGATTAATCACGTTGCAGCAGATTTGGTGTGAAGTGTGCGGGGCAATGAACCTCAGCTGAGTGTTGTGGGCATATCAGGACTCAGGTGAACTTTGTAAGAGATGCAGGCAACCACGAGCAGTATGGGAATAGCTACAATTCCAACTGGAGGAATCACCTGAATTTCTCTTGGGGTAGCAACAACCATCAAGGGCAGAGTTCAAGTTGGGGATCTCAGTGAATCAAGAGGGCCAGCAGAATTATCAGGCGCAATACAGAAATAGCAATGCCCCTCCTCCACCACCATCACCCAGCGTTGAGGAGATGTTCAAGCAGCTGATAGCCAACCAAGCTCAATTGCAGGCTGACCATGTCAAATAGGCGGCCGATGTTAAATATTCAAATTTCAGCTACCAAGGCCTTTGGAGTATCAGTTGGGCAATTTGCTGGAGCCAGAACACCGGGCCACAGGAGGACTCCCGAGTGACGAGATCCCAATCCCAAACAAGGTCGTCTGGTGACCACAGGTAGCTTGCAGTTGGAAGTGGGAGGGCAAAAGACCACCTCAACAGTCGGGAGTTGCGGAAGAGAGGGGAGCGAGAATGATGAGAGGGAAACACAAGAATCTTGGGTGAGATAGACCTCACCCCATTCCCTCAACGATTAAGGAAGCACAAGGAGGAGGCGTGTAAAGTTCATGCGGTGCTCAAGCAGGTACACATTAACACCTCTTGTTTGATGTTTCTGAAGTGCCCTAAATATGCAAAGTACATAAGGACCTTAAGTGGCTAACCATGAGGGCGGCAGATATGCCACGGTGGCCCTTCTGAAGAATACTTCGGATACAAAACCGGTTGCCCACAGCTCAAGATCTGAGGCTTCACAATTCAGTTGACAATCAGTGGCCATCGAGCTCGCGGTTTATGTGATTTAGGAGCGAGCGTGCTTGATGCCCAGCTGGTATTCAAGAAGTTAGGTCTGGAAGCCCTAGACCTACAGCAGTGGTTGCAGCTGCAGACCGTTCCATGGCAAGGCCAGACGGCATTATGGAGGACGTGCTAGTAGTGCAAGTGTCCCTAATCTTCGGTCGTTTTATTGTGCTAGACTTTGAGCCAGACTCGGAAGTTCCATTTATTTTAGGACAACCCTTTCTTGGCAACCGGGAAAGCTCTTATAGATGTAGCTGCAGGGCAGCTAACGATGTGGAGCACACACGACAAGGTGGAGGTGTTCGATGTGTACAAGACCACCAATTCCGGCCGTGTCCACGAAGGGCTCCTCGTTGATCTACGTGCTTGAACAACCGAGTGGTGTTCAAGGCTTTGAACAACGAGGGCAGAAGGAGAGCCCCCGATGAAGTGAAACTTGATTGGTTGAGGACGTGTTGAGAAAGCACGTCAGTGCCTGAGGCAAACCAGGCTCAAATGGCGTCGAGCCGAGATGGTAAACCAGGCGCTGAGCAACCCGTGAAATGCTAATTGTAAAATGTACATGAAAAAAAAAAAAAAAAAGAAAAAATTGAGTTTTTTTAATTTTTTATTGGTTTTTTTATATTTTTTCAAAAATAATCCTGAATTGTAAATTAATTTTGGGGTTTTAACCCAACTTGGAAATTCTAAACGATTTCATGTGATAAGATGTTGTACGGAGTTGAACGGAGGAAAAAAGAGTACAAAGGAATGCAAAAGGGAGGAAAAACGAGTGAGAAAATTTATTTTAAAGAGTGGCAAAACAGTGAGCACAGCGTGATGGCTCCGTGTCACGGAGGAGGGCCTCAGCTTCATCCTCCGTGACACGTTGAAGGCAAATCTGGAATTTTAAAAATTCCAGAGAGCCTGCGCGATAGCTCCATGTCACGGAGGCACATGCTCCGCGTTACCCTCCGTGACACGTTGACTGTCATTTCGCGTCGGGTCACACCCGGGTCACCGGGCGACCACAGCCAAATTCCCCACTTTTTAAACCCCAAATCACCCCATTTTTCCCATTCCTCATCCTCCCGCGACAAAAACCCCAAAAAATCCCTCCCTCAACGTGCCGCTGGCTTAAAAAGTACAAATTCACAACTTTTCTTAGGTCTTACTCAAATCAAAGTGCGCTCTTGAACTCAATTTCAATTTCTTTAGCTAAAATGTCGATTTTGGTATGCTTGGAAGAATCCATGCCCATATCAATAATTTGAGCTTAAATACATTTGGGTTGTTGATTATTGTTGTTCGTAGTATCGTTGTGATCATATGAACTCGTTAATTACAAGCTTAAATATCTTTTTGTTCTTTGAGAATTAATCTTTCATTTTTTAAAATTTTGAAGTTGAAAAGTTGAATTGAGAAGAGGAAGTGTTGAAAAAATTGTGGTTGTGCATGTTAGGTGGGTATATTGTATGCTTATCGTGTATGCTTAATTAACGATGCAATTCTCGGGGTGCAAATTGGGTGAAACTCCAAAAACTCATCGAATCACATGAAAATCGGAAATTGCTTAGTTGAGTTGTGGAAATTTTTATTTTCTTGTGTTCTTGTAGCTGAGTACCATGTAATGAAATGAGTATCAATAGTATATTGAAGTAGCTGTACGAAGTCTGAGTAGTGCACAGAGGTTATGCTTTGTCGAATTTTAAGAAGGCATAGACGTCTTTGTTTATTTTTCGTTTCTTTTGTTTAGTTGTTCTAGATTTTTTTTTTTGATCTTTTTGTAAATATGGAATAAATATGTTCTTGCTGTTGTGCATAATGTGAGCTAGAAACTAAGTGTGGGGTAGCCGAGCCAAAACCCAACCTTAGTCAAAAGCTAAATGATAATCAACTAACATGGAGTCTTGTCTGTTTTTCTTTGTGAAACCATGGCTAGCAGGCAGGACAAAGGAAAGGGCGCATCAACATCCAGGCGCCGGGAGAAAAGATTAAGACTGGGAGCAGCAGTCCCAGCAGCACCGGCAGTTCCACGCGGCCACAGCCGCCAATATGGAACAAGATGGGTAACGGAAGAGGAAGAAGTGGTACACTAAGCACAAAGAGAACAAATACTTCCCGAGGAACATATTGCCGCAAGGGAACCATTGGCACAAGAGTTCCCCCCCGGATGGTGCACAGGATTGACCTTTGCTGGGCTACGTTTCATTTTCGACGAGCCTAAAGTGCAACCTGCGCCAGTCGGGGTCTCTAATTGGAACCCGACATTGAGAAGTCCACCATCAAGATAAGGGCCAGAATTTTCACATTGGAGCCTCACCACCTCAATGCCATCCTAGGGGCGCAAAATACGACGCCCATGTACTCCGACAGCTGAACATCCTCCACCTTCACTGCGGATATCAGACGCACATTATATGGAGCCCGGTCTGACGCGTTGGAGCTTGAGCATAAGGAGAGGAGCTACCATGGGCGCTTCCCTATGCACAGATGAGCAGGGAAGCCAGAATATGGCTTAGATCGTTTGCTCCTGTTTGATTCCGGGGTGCACATGACAAATGTGACCCGGGATCGTGTATAGTGGTATACGCCCTTATGAAAAGGCTGGAGATCAATGTTAGGCGGTGATCATTTCCGCCATGAAGAGAGACCAGCGCATAGGGGCACAGGTACAGATTCGGCGGCCTGCTGACGACGTTCCCTGAGGAGGCCGCGAGGTCGGGAGGCCTAGATTACATCAGAGATGGAGCGGTGTGCCATTGATGTCACAAAAACAAAGGCACCGACACCACTCATGGGCCTGTTCTCACATTGGCCGAGCGACATGCCAAGGACGATCGATATATGTCCATGTTCGGGATCAGATGCTCCAGCTACGCATAGGCGGGACACCGGCAACGGAGGACAGGCTGTGGCAGCTCGACCCAGATTACCCATTTGGCGAAAATGCCGGGGCACTATGTCGGGTGGGCCCGATGTGGAGCCTACGGATGATGGCGTCCCCACGGACGAGGAGACACATCGAAGATTCCGACATTGGGTCGGAGGAGGATGACATGGAGACTCCGATATGGGGACGGCGGCGGCCACGATGAGAAGTGGAATGCTGGCCCCAGTCGGGGAGTTTCACAACCACCTTTTGTTTGTAATTGTATGAACACTGAGAGCCAGTGTTCGATTCTAAGGTAATGGGGCAGGAAGTAGTTAGGTGCTGAATTTTGCCTTTTTGTATGTATATCATTGTATGTTCCTTGCTTTTATCGTGTTTGTTTAATTTGACTGTTTATTTGTATGTTCATTGATTGTAAATATTGTTGTGAAAGTGTTGTTGTGTGCTGTGGAATTTTGTTAGCCAGTATGTAAAATAGTCTTGTCAAATCATCGACCATTTTTTAAAAAAAAAATTTCGTAACTATTTTTCTTTTTTGGGTTTCTCGGAGTTTGTTTTCGGTTCTTTGCCGAGAAGAGTCCCATTGAACCGAAGTCGTAAATAGTGACCCTTCTCTATGATGGATGGATGACGACCGTCTTAAGGGAAAGGTAAGTCGATAGGAGTAGTTTCGTTTTTATTTGTTTTTAATTTTTTCTTTGTTTGTTTTTTGTTTAGTTGGATTGCTGGTTGTATCCCATGCATGTTGCTATTCAATGGCTCCGACATCCTTGTTGTGTATTTGTACATAATTATATAGCAAAGATGATTCATCTAACATGAATTTCGGTACATATGTAAGACACTTTTGCATTAGAATTTGATTAAATTGTGATTGAGGCTTAATTTTGAATTCTTGTGATTAGCTAGTTGAATTCTGTAAGTCATCTTGAGTCGAGCATGGCATTGAGTGTATAGTGAGGAATTGGTTATTCCATGCTATTGTTGATTGTCTAGAACTTGCATCATTATTATGCGAAACAAAATGAAGGAAGTGTAGTGTAGGAAAGGATGTAGGCATTTCTTTGTCAACCAAAAAAGTTTCTTGTTTTCTTTTCATATCTACCTTAAAGATTAAACCTAGTCAGCCCGTTGAGCCTTTAACCGTTGATAAATTTTTCTTTCTGATTCGCCTTTGTCAAAAGGAGTGCGAACCAAGTGAGCCTTCTTTTCATGTTCCTTAACCAAAATCTGAAGCTCTTAAGCGCACAAGAAAAGTATAATTTTCCCATATTGTCAAAGAGTGGTGATAAAAAGAAAGAAAAGTGATGAAAAAGAAAAGAGAGAGAAAGAAAAGAAAAAGAAAAATTAAAAGAATTGAAATATGATTGAAGGAAGAAGAGTTGTTTAACTCAATTTTTCTCTTCGTTAGTCTGGTGTGTTAAAGAAAGGGTGATAAATATAAAAATAACACTTCAAAGGGGAGGAGGAAGGAAGAAAATAATTCTGGAAGTTGATGGGATGTGTGAAAAAGCACTTAAGAAGTGGTTGCTATTATTGGTTAGCCCGATTATATACTAGTTCAGTGGCTTACATTACAACCCGTTAAGTCCTACGTGATCTTACATCACGCATCCATATATTAATTGGAATTAATACACTAGAGGCAAGCTTATGGGTCATGACGCGTGCATGAATTCGTTTTGGGAGAGTGAGTGAAATGGTGTGTGTCTCTGCCGGACATGGTTTCCTTAAAGTTCCTTGAACAACGGGGGAATCTCTCCCTGAGTGTTGTGAGGGCACATGTTTGATGATAGAATACATTCGTGTCGGATATCTTGGTCAGCTAATATGCATGAGTTTGCCGATATCGAGTCGATTCTTATGTTAAAAAGTCTTGATTTATTAAGTAGCCGTTGAATAATGATGCTATGCATGCTTCTCTTGATGATTTGCTTGAACATAATCGGTATGACCGTAGTTCGGATTGTCGAGCCTAAATAGCCATGAGGATATCAATTGCATAGGTTGTATGAGTATTGTTCGAGGACGAACAAGATTTTAAGTATTGGGGTAGGTGATAGAGACATGTTTATATGCCAACTCGATACTCAAATGTATAACTTTCGTCTTGTTTGTCTAATAAATTGTGTACATTCTCATGTAAATTTGTATGGAAGTGCGAATTTATACTAACATGATTAGCACGTTGTTTTGTAGGAAAAACATGCTTTTGTTGATGAAAAATGACATGTTGAAAGAAATCAGGAGGAACTCGGGAGGCAAGGAAGCGGATGGTGAAGCAGGGATTACAAGGGCTCTGCACGATGGAGCCGTGGCACGCTTTGCCATCGCGGATGCATTCTGCCTGGGATGGAAATTCCAAATAAATTCCAGTGAAGGTCCGCGATAGGCCGTGCCACGTGTGGAAGTGAATTATTCGGATGATGCATTTCGAGAGAGGGTCGCGATTGCAGAGTGGCACGTTGGCGGTGCTCCGCGATGCACGCCGTGCCACGTTGGTAGCAATTACCTGGGCGGACAATTCCAGAGGGCTTCCGCGTTTGCACCGTGTCACGGAGGCGGTGCTCCGCGATGCACGCCGTGACACGTTGCTCGTTATTCCGGGAAAATTTATCCCAAGTATAAATAGAACACTTAGGGGCATTTTCAATTATTCTGACTTGGTGGAGCAAGAACGTAGGTTACAGGCAACATTGAGGACGAAATTTCTAGGGTTCTTCTCTATCTCTTTCTTCTTCCTTTCCATTGCTTGTATGATTAACACTTGTTTAGGATGTTTAATCCACAAATGAGTGGCTAATTCTCCTTCTTGCTGAAGTTATGAACTTTGTGTTGCAATGTAATTATTGAAGTGCTGGTTTATTTTCTCTTTTCTTCCATGGTTGTTCTATTTAATTCTGTTCCTACTACATTAATGTCTGGCCAATGTTAGTGTAAATCCAAAAAGTCGGTTTCACCCGAGAGGGCAAGAAATTGGAAAGTTGTGAATTATGGATGCAAGTCTTTTCTTGGTTCGGGAGAATAGAGGTGAGTTACCTTCGGGATAGAAATACTGAAAGTCGTATTAGTCATGTGTGGAACCGGTTTCGTATCGCTAGAACTTGAATTCCTTCTTATCACGAAAATGTAGGTGGAAGGTTCATTGTATTCTTAAGTTGGGTTAAAAATACGAGTTTTAATCCATAGGCGATAGTTCCGACTAGCAACCGGAGGAAAAGATAAACCACGTAAATTAATAGTTCGTGTCTTCACATGTTCTTCGTAACCTCAGCATGCTCTTACCCATTGTTTAGATTCAATTGTATAATTAGCTTAGTGTAGTATAAAAATTATATTCTCAAAAACCAATTATCTTTCGTTACTCTACATTGTCTTCTTTGTATAGTTGTAGTAAATTAACGTTTAAAAGATTTCACCCCGTATGCCTATTCCTGTGGGTTCGACAATCCGGTTCTCCAAAAGAGCCACTTTATTACTTATTACGACCCGTACACTTGCGGGCTCATCAGTTTTTTGGCGCAGATTGCCGGGAATGAGCAATTTGAAATTTTCATTTTTCTTTAATTTAAGTGTTAGTTTGCTATTTCCAATATTTTGTGTTGACAACTTGGTCTTAGCCTGTATTTTGCAGAAAACAGATTCTGTTGAACACTGGCAAGAGACAAGGGTTGATGGATCCATCGCCGAGCCGAGCGACAATTTCATGATAGCGGAGAAAGCTCTAGAAAGCTGCGTTACTCAGGCCAAGCTATCATTGGAGCAACCACAGAATCCCCAATAGTGCGGGCATTATTGGTACCCGAGGATAGCAGCCAGGCCGGTTCGCGATGTAGCAATCCCACAAGCTAGCAATGTTACTTCTAGCATTCGCAAGCTGCGAGCCGGAGGAGGTTCGAGGCTGAAACGAGAATATGGTGGTTGCTGCACACAAGCGGAGCAGTTTACAGGTCTCCCTCACGGGGACCCGCAACATCTTCAGAGATTTTCTGGAGATAAGTGTACCATCCCCGCTGGGTGTCAACGAGTTATCGGCACACTTTTCATTTTCACTCTTGGGAGATGCTAGAGGTGGCTGAAAGCTGAGCCACCAAGCTCTATCACCTCATGGGATGATCTCGCGAAGAAGTTCTTGATCCGATTCTTACTCGGTAAAACAGCAAGGCTTAGAGAATTCAAATTCTAAGTTTTAAACAAAGGGAAGGAGAGGATCTGTATCAAGCTTGGGAAAGATTTAAATCATTGAGGACTAACCTCATCACCATCGAGTCGAATGATGTGCTGGTGCACTTTTTATAGAGGGTTTGGAACCCCACACTAAAATTTTGCTAGATTCAGCAGCTGGGGGCAGGCTTTAGAAAAAGACTTATGAAGAACTATACTTTGCTTAATGTCATTATTTCGCGAAATCCGGTGGGTCACGGACTCTTCAAGGGAGAGGCAAGGAAAGCAGCTGGAGTCTTGGAAGTGGATGGGTTTACAGCTATCGCTGCACAGATAGCGCCTTGCAGAATCAGTTGAACACCCACTTCGGCAATATGAACTTGAGCGATCTCAAGCCCCGATTAATACGATGCGACGAATTTGGTGTAAGTGTGCGGGAGCAATAGACACTCAGGCGAGTGTTGTGGAGCAAATCCAGACTCGGTGAACTGTCGGGGAATGCACAAAGGAGCAACCACCAGCAATGTAGGGCCAAGCTACAATTCCAACTGGAGGAATCACCTGAATTTCTCTTGGGGTAGCAACAACCATCAAGGGCGAGTTCGAGTCGGGGTGCGGCGCGGAATCAAGGAGGGCCAACAGAATTATCAGGCGCAATACAGAAATAGCAATGCCCCTCCTCACCACCATCATCACCCAGCGTTGAGAGATGTTCAAGCAGCTGATAGCCAACCAAGCTCAATTGCAGGCTGACCATGTCAAATAGGCGGCCGATGTTAAAAATATTGAAATTTGTTACCAAGGCCTTTGGGTATCAATTTGGGCAATTTGCTGGAGCCCAGACACCAGGCCTAGAGGAGGGGACTCCCCAGTGACACAGATCCCAATCCCAAGCAGGTCAATGCAGTGACCACGAGGAGTGGCTTGCAGTTGAAGAGGTGGAACCCGAAAGACCACCTCAACAGTCGGGAGTTGCGAAGGAGAGGGAGCGAGAGGGAATGATGAGAGGGGAAACACAAGAATCTTTGAACCAGATAGACCTCCACCCCCATTCCCTCAACGGTCAGGAAGCACAAGGAGGAGGCGTGCTTCCAAAAGTTCATGGAGGTGCTCAAACAGGTACACATTAACTTACCTCTTGTTGATGTTTTGCGGGGAGTGCCTAAATATGCAAAGTGCATTAAGGACATCGTGGCTAATAGCGGTGACCGAATATGCCACGGTGGCCCTTACGGAAAGGAATGCTTCCGGATACAAACAGTTTTACAGCTCAAAGATCCTGGGAGCTTCACAATTCAGTTGACAATCGGGCAAAGTATCCGAGCTCGCGGTTTATGTGATTTGGAGCGAGCATTAGCTTGATGCCAACCGGTATTCCAAGAAGCTAGGTACAAGCCCTAGACCTACAACGGTGGTTTGCAGCTTGCAGACCGTTCCTTGGCAAGACCAGACGGCATTGTGGAGGACGTGCTAGTGCAAGTCGGCTCCCTAATCTTCCCGGTGGATTTTGTGTGCTAGACTTTGGAGCTTGATTTCGGAAGTTCCATTTATTTTTGGACGACCTTTCTTGGCAACAGGGAAAGCTCTTATAGATGTAGTGCGGGAAGCGACTAACGTGAGCTGCGACAATTGAGGTGTTCGTGTGTACAGGCCACAAATTCCCGGCCGTGTCACGAAAGAACTCTCGTTGATCAAGCGATGCTTGAACAACCGAGTGGTGTTCAAGGCTTTGAACAACGGGCTGAAGGAGAGCCCCGATAGAGGTAAGCTTGTTGGGGTGGGGACGTGTTGAGAACGTCCGTCACCCTAGGGGCAGGATGAGCTCAAATGACGTCGAGCCGAGACGGTAAACCAGGCGCTGCGCGGAGGCCCGTGAGATGTAATTGTAAAATGTACATACGAAAAAAAAAAAAAAAAGAAGAAAAAGATTTTCAATTTTATTATTTTATATTTTGTAGAATAGAAGTGTAAATAGAAAAATAGAATTATTGTTGTTTTCCAACTTGGAAATTCTAAACGATTTCATGTGATAAGATGTTGTACAGGTTGAACGGAGGAAAAAAGTACAAAGGAATGCAAAGGGAAAAACGAGAGTAAGAAAATTTATTTTAAAGTGGCAACATTGAGCACAGCGTGGCTCATTGTGGCAGAGGGAGGGGGCCTCCGCGTTACCCTCCGTGACACGTTGAAGCAAATCTGGAATTTTAAAAATTCCAGAGCCTGCGCGATAGCTCCGTGTCACGGAGGGCATGCTCCGCGTTACCCTCCGTGACGCGTTGACGCTATTAATCGCGTCGGGTCACACCGGGTCACGGGCGACCAGCGCAGAATTCCACTTTTAAACCCCAAATCCCCCCATTTTCCCATTCCTTCACATCTCCGCGACAAAAACCCCAAAAATCCCCTCCCTCAACGTGCCATGGCTTAAAGAGTACAAATTCACAACTTTTCTTCGTCTTACTCAAAATCAAAGATACGGCTCTTGAACTCAATTTCAATTTCTTTCGCTAAAATGTCGATTTTTAGTATGCTTAGGAAGAATCCATGCCCATATCAATAATTTGAGCTTAAATACATTTGGAGTGTTGTTATTGTTGTTCGTAGTATCGTTGTGATCATATGAACTCGTTAATTGCGTATAAATGAATTTTGTGCTAGCATGTGGGTAGGGTTGGATTTTGAAGTTGAAAAGTTGAATTGAGAAGAGGAAGTGTTGAAAAATTGTGGGTTGTGCATGTTGGGTGAATTGTATTGTGTATGCTTATCGTGTATGCTTAATTAATGATGCAATTCTCGGGAGTTCAAATTAGGTGAAACTCCAAAACTCATCGAATCACATGAAAATCGGGAATTGCTTAGTTGAGTTGTGGAAATTTTTATTTTCTTGTGTTCTTGTAGCTGAATGCCATGTAATGAAATGAGTATTGATAGTATGTTGGAAGTAATGTACGAAGTACGAGTAGTGCACAGAGGTTATGTTTGGCGAATTTTAAGAGGCATGAAGCGATCTTTTGTTTGTTTTCGTTTCTTTTGTTTAGTTGTTCTAGATTTTTTTTTTTTGATCTTTTTGTAAATATGGAATAAATATGTTCTGGCATTGTGCATAATGTGAGCTAGAAACCAAGACCAGGGTGGCCGAGCCAAAACCCAACCTTAGTCAAAAGCTAAATAAATAATCAACTAACATGGGTACTGTCTTTGTTTTTCTTTGACAGGAAACCATGGCTGAGCAGGACAAAGGGAAAGGGCGCATCACCATCAGGCGCCGGGAGAAAAAGATTAAGACTGGGGTAGCGGTCAGTGACACCGGCCTTGATTCCACGCGGCCGGCGCCGCAATATGGAACAAGATGGGTAACGGAAGAGGGGAAGAAGTGGTACACTAAGCACAAAGAGAACAAATACTTCCCCGAGGAACATATTGCACGGGAACCATTGGCACAAGAGTTCCCCCGGATGGTGCACGGGATTGACGCTGCTGGGCCACGTTCCTTTTCGACGAGCCTAAGTGCAACCTGCACACTTGAATCGGGATTCTACGCCAATTGGAACCCGACATTGAGAATCACACCATCAAGATAAGAGACCAAATCTTCACATTGGAGCCTCACCACCTCAATGCCATCCTAGGGGCGCAAAATACAGACGCCCATGCTCGGAGCAATTTGAACATCCTCCACCTTATCTCGGATATCGGACGCACATTATGTGGAGCCCGGTCTACGGCAGCGTTGGAGCAGGCATGAGAGGGGCTACCCGCTCGGACAGCGCCCTATGCACGGATGAGCGGGGAGACGGAATATGGCTTAAGATCGTTTTCTCCTGTTTGATTCCGGGGTGCACACTGACAAATGTGACCGGGATCGTGTATCCTTGGTAACCCGCCCTTATGAAGGGCTGGAGATCAATGTTAGAGGCATTGATCATTTCCGCCATGAAGAGAACCCCGACTGCATCGGGGGCACAGGTACGGATTCGGCGGCTCTTGGCTTGACGTTCTGAGAGGCCTTGAGTCGAGGAGGAGGCTAGATTACATCCCGCAGAAGGAGCGGTGTCGCATTGATGTCACAAAAACAAAGGCATCCGACACCACTCATGGGCTGTTCTTACATTGGCCGAGCGACATGCTCGGGACGATCGACATATGTCCGCATGTTCGGGATGCGGATGCTCCGGCTACGCATAGGCGGGACAGACGCGGAGGACGAGGCTGTGGCGGCTCGACTTAGATTACCCATTTAGCGAGAACGCCAGGGCACTATGTCGGGTGGGCCCAGCTTTTTGTGGAGCCCTCTGATGATGGCGTCCCCACGAGGACGGAGACACATCGCGAAGATTCCGACGTTAGGTCGGAGGAGGATGGCAGTGGAACTCCCGATGGGGACGGCGCGGCACCTGATGAGGAAGTGGAATACTTTGACTGATCAGGAGTTTCACGCCACCTTTTGTTTGTAATTGTATGAACACTTTGGGGACGGTGTTCGATTCTAAGTGTGGGGCGGGAGTAGTTAGGTCTTTGAATTTGCCTTTTTGTGTATGTCATTGTATGTTCCTTGCTTTTTGTCGTGTTTGTTTTAACTTTTGACTCTGTTTGTTTGTATGTTCATTGATTGTAAATATTGTTGTGAAAGTGTTGTTGTGTGCTGTGGAATTTTGTTGATTATGTAAATAGTCTTGTCGAAATCATGACCATTTTTAAAAAAATTTCGTAACTCTTTTTCTTTTGGGTTTCTCAGGTTTGTTTTCGGTTCTTTGCCGAGAAGAGTCATTGAACCGGGGTAAACTAAGTGGTATTCCCTTCTCTATGATGGATGGATGGCGACCGTCTTAAGGAAAGGTAGTCGATAGGAGTAGTTTCGTTTTTATTTTGTTTTTAATTTTTTTTTCTTTGTTTGTTTTTTGTTTAGTTGGATTGCTGGTTGTATCCCATGCATGTTGCTATTCAATGGCTCCGACATCCTTGTTGTGTGTTGTACATAATAATTATATAGCAAAGATGATTCGTAGAAAACATACAGAATTCGGTACATATGTAAGACACTTTTGCAGTAGGGTGTGATTCGGTGTGATTGAGGCTTAATTTTGAATTCTTGTGATTAGCTGATTAAAGATTCTAGAAGTCATCTTGAGTCGAGCATGTGCATTGAGTGTATAGTGAGAATTGGTTTATTCCATGCTATTGTATAATGTCTAGAACTTGACTGGGGTGTGTACGAAACAAAATGAAGGAAGTGTAGTGTAGGAAAGGATGTAGGCATTTCTTTGTCAACAAAAAGTTTCTTGTTTTCTTTTCATATCTACCTTGAAGATTAAACCCTAGTCAGCCCGTTGAGCCTTTAACCTTGATAAATTTTTCTTCCCGATTCGCCTTTGTCAAAAGGGTGCGAACCAAGTGAGCCTTCGTTTTCATGTTCAGCAACAAATCTGAAGCTCTTAAGCGCACAAGAAAAATAATTTTCCCATGGTGTCAAAGAGTGAAGTGATAAAAGAAAAGAAAAGTGATGAAAAAGAAAAGAGAGAAAAGAAAAGAAGAAAAAAAGAAAGAGTCAAGGGTGAAATCGCCAGATTTGAAGGGAAGAAAGTTGTTTAACTCAATTTCTCTTCATTAGTCTAGTGTGTTAAAGAAAGGAGTGATAAATATAAAAATAAACTTCAAGGAGGAGGAAGGAAGAAAGTAATTCTGGAAGTTGATGGGATGTGTGAAAAAGCACTTAAGGAAAGTGGTTGCTATTATTGGTTAGCCAGTATATACTAGTTCGTAGCTTACATTTACAACCCACGTTAAGTCTACGTGATCTTACATCACGCATCCATATATTAGTGGAGTAATACACTAGAGGCAAGCTTATGGGTCATGACGCAATGCATGTGAATTCGTTTGGGAGAGTGAGTGAAATGGGGTGTACATATATACCCCGGACATGGATTTCCTTAAAGTTCATGTGATTAAAACAGGGAATCTCTCCTAGTGTTGTGAGGGCACATGTTTGATGATGATACATTTACGTGTCGGATATCTTGGTCAGCTAATATGCATGAGATTGCCGATATCAAGAGTCGATTCTTGTGTTAAAAGTCTTGATTTATTAAGTGTCGTTGAATAATGATGCTATGCATGCTTCTCTTGATGATTTGCTTCCGAACATATCAGTATGACCGTAGTTCGGATGTCGAGCCTAAATAGCCATGAGGGATATCAATTGCATGAGTTGTATGAGTATTGTTCGAGGACGAACAAGATTTTAGGTGTGGGGTAGGTGATCAGGGGCATATTTATATGCCAAATCGATACTCAAATGTATAACTTTCGTCTTGTTTGTCTAATAAATGAATAGTACTTTCTCATGTAAATTGTATGGAAATGTCAATTTATACTAACCAACATGATTAGCGTTGTTTTGTAGGAAAAACATGCTTTTGTTGATGAAAAATGACATGTGGAAGAAATCAAGGAGGAACTCAGGGAGCGAGCAAGGAAGCGGATGGTGAAGCGAGGATTACAAGAGACTCTGCAGTGGAGCCATGGCACGCTGCCATCGCGGATGCATTCTGCCTGGGATGGAAATTCCAAATAAATTCTAGTGAAGGTCCGCGATAAGGCCGTGCCACATTTGGAGATGAATTATTCGAGATGATGCATTTCCGAAGGAAGGGTCCGCGGTGCACCGTGGCACGTTGGCAGTGCTCCGCGATGCACGCCGTGCCGTTAATTGCTAATTACCTGGAGTGGACAATTTCCAGAGGGCTTCCGCGTTTGCACCGTGCACGCGGAGGCAGTGCTCCGCGATGCACGCCGTGACACGTTGCTCGTTATTCTGGAAAAATTTATCCCTAGTATAAATAGAACACTTAGGGGCATTTCAATTATTCATGACTTGTGAGTGGAGCAAGAACGTAGGGTTACAGGCAACATTGAGGACGAAATTTCTAGGGTTCTTCTCTATCTCTTTCTTGTTCCTTTCAATTGCTTGTATGATTAACACTTGTTTTA
The DNA here is from genome assembly GCA_018107945.1 of Datura stramonium. NCBI lineage: Eukaryota > Viridiplantae > Streptophyta > Magnoliopsida > Solanales > Solanaceae > Datura > Datura stramonium. The sequence goes on from JACEIK010008243.1 coordinate 62,185, forward strand.
GGATGTTTAATCCACAAATGAGTAGCTAATTCTCCTTCTTCTTGAGGTTATGAACTTTGTGTTGCAATGTAATTATTGGGAGTGCTGGTTTATTATCTCTTTTCTTCCATAGTTGTTCTATTTAATTCTTGTTCAATACATTAATGTCTGTCCAATGTTAGTGTAAATCCAAAAAGTCGGTTTCACCCGAGAGGGCAAGAATTTGGAAAGTTGTGAATTAATAGGATATGATCTTTTCTTGGTTCGGGAGAATTGGGAATTGATTTACGGATAGAAATATGCAGTTATGATAAGTCATGTGTGGAACCGGTTTAAGTATGCTTCAGACTTAGATTCCTTCTTATCACAAAATGTAGGTGGGTTCATGATTCTTAAGTTGGGTTAAATACGAGTTTTAATCCATAGGCGTGGATTCCGACTAGCAACCGGAGGAAAGATAAATCACGTAAATTCATAGTTTCATTGTCTTCACATGTTCTTAAGTAACCTCGGCATGCTCTTAACCATTGTTTAGATTCAATTGTATAATTAGCTTAGTGTAGTATAAATTATATTCTCAAAAACCAATTATCTTTCGTTACTGTTGTCTTCCTTGTATGGTGTAGTAAATTAGTTTGAAAGATTTCTGTGTTCCTATTCTGTGGGTTAAACAATCCGGTTCTTCAAAAGAGCCACTTTATTGCCGACCCGTACACTTGCGAGCTCATCACATACCAGCCCCATAAGCCGTAAGGTACCAACCAGCACAATCTATATACACCCTACCGGGTCCTTCCGCCACCTAGTAACTATGAGCATCCCTTGGGGAGCCCCACACAGGTATGCAACTGGGCCACTGGGCCCTGACTATAGCTAGATCTGAGTCCGGAGGACTCCTAAAATATGAAATCTGAAATTTGAAAACTGTAATCTGCACCCCGGGCGCAAGCGCTCGGCGGAGTGTGGTATAGTGCTAATCCCGGCCTGCTATTGGGAATCTACATCCCATCTTCGTCCGCTAGCGGACGACATACCCCTCCATAGAGCGACGTATCCTCACCCTCTGGCAAGAGAGTCGACACAACTATTAACCCTGGGACAGTCCAAGGAAGCTCTAAGCGGTCAAGGAAGCTCTAAGGGTGCCCAACACAGAACAATCATGTCTCCACAGATAGCAATACCCGCATGTAATATATATATACTGAATCTGATAATAATATTTATATTCTGGTATTCTGTTCTGAATTTCATACTGAAATATATTGAATTTGATCTGAAATATGCTGAATCTGATATTGAAATATACTGAATCTAATACTGAGATACACTGAGTCTGAAATAATATTTCTGAAATATTCTACTAGGAATTATACTATTTTACTGAGTTTCATGCTTAACACTGTATAATAATTCTAACATGCTTACTGAACTCATACTGAATATAATATACGGCTTCTGAAACATTCTACTGGAATTTGTACTATTTGCTGTACTGGAACTACTAGCTTGCCGAAAGAAACTGGCTTTACATACCTCGCCTGGTGACTTTCTGATTAGCTGGTGCAACTCAGCTAATGTTCAACTATTTCTCCCAACTGTATTCATATTCACGAAAGAATAGAATTAATTCTACTATTATTTTGGAAATAAACCATACTTATTGATATACCTACTGCCTATTCTTCGAGTTATCGAAGAATGATTGAAAACTCATAATTTCTCGAAAGTCTAGAAGGGAGAAATACTCACATTAATGTTGGGAGTATATTAACACTAGTTTGGAGCAATTCCACTTACCTTGGCTCGGTAAGACGACGATTCGTCGGCCGAATTTGACGAAACTAACTCCATAGGAATGCTCCCTGCAGCTTTGTACTTCGCTACCCGAAGTTAATTTGAGTTTGGACTACGTTTGACGGCGGAAACGAAAGGAAATGTATGTTGAACCTTCGTCCCTCCCCTGTTTCTGTTCGTTCTCTGGAAATGAAGAATGAAAATGACCAAAAATAAACTGAAGTGGGGCTTTATATACTTGGACCTTAACCCCCTTTAAGTCGCATTTGTCGAATGCGATTTATAAGTCGCATTTGTCGAATGCAATTTATAAGTCGCGTTTGCCTTGCGACGTCCGACTTGGCGCTTGTCCGGTTTTTCCCCGGGTCCTTTTCTCGCACGTATGGCATTCTGGAAATCTTATCCAACATCCGAATAGGCAAACTAAGTGTCAAAAACTTACGGGGTGTAACATCCTTCCCCCCTTAAGAACATTCGTCCTCAAATGTTAACTTCTGTTTTAACTTGTTCTACTTATTCTGGAAAAATTTTGGCAGAGTTTCCCCTGTAATATGGACTATTTCAAAAATCCTGAAATATAGAAAAGTCCAATACAGGTACTCCATATAATACTATAGCATTCATTTTATAACAAATTGAAGTCAATATCTCACTTATACACATGAATATAAAGCAACTCATAAAACAACAATATCAACATACCTACGACTGACTAAGTTTGAAATAACTGAGGGTATCTGGCTTTCATATCTTCTTCTGCTTCCCAAGTCATTTCCTCTAGGTTCCTGTTACGCCATAACACTTAGACAGAAGCAACGTCTTTAGTTCTTAATATGCGGATCTGCCGGTCTAGTATGGCTACTGGAACTTCTTCATAGGCCAACTCCTCTATAACCTGAACATCTTGGACTGGGACAATTCTGGAGGGATCTCC